>CAJNOL010001246.1:0-72734 GCA_905250125.1 Rotaria sordida | reverse complement strand
TTTATTATTCTGGGCCTTTTTTATAGTAATGCTAAAGTACTCTGTATACAAATTTTAGTCAAACAAAAGTAGTTAGTGTGTCAGTGTTCCACTAAACATCGATATCAGTGTGGCCTGCGTTTCAGTGACCCTCAATGTGTCGGTGTACGCTGATGTGAATTCGCCAGTGTTATCAATGAACGTTAATGTCAGTGACACCGATAACAGTGTTGTCAGTGTTACAGTGAACACTGCATTGGTGACCCTAACGTCAATATTTCAGTATTTACACTGACACTGCACATCTCTAGGTGAATATCTTTCCAATCTTCTACTTGAGCTAGCTCCACTATTCGGTTTTTAAATAAGATGTTGCACGAAAACAATTGTTGAACAATTCTTAAGACACCACTTTAACAAAGAGGATAATATTGCTGAACTGATAGCATTAGTATATATTTATCGATTATGGACGGAGTGATACTTGCAATTAGTGTTTTCTGAGAATGGCATGCATTCAAAATATTAACTCAAAATAATAACAAATAATTTCAGCAGAGGGTGCCAAGTAGTTTTGTCTAGCACCGTAGGTTCAAGACCAATCTAATCGAATTCATAAACGGTAAGTTAGATAATGACTATAAAGGAACAAGCAGTCGTTACTAGTGCTTTCAAGAGTTTCTTCAAGTTGAAACTTGAGTTTTTCAAAAATCAAAAGTTATCTGTTATTTTTCTATTATTTAAAATCAATAACTTTTTTGTTATGGCTATAGATAACAATAACTCTTTTTGTTATTATTATAATAACTTTAACAATAAGTTCCAATCCTTGGTTATAACCTTTCGAAACAAGAACCGAAAGGTGCATACTTTCCTTGTAGTTGTTTGAGCTCATCCAGAAACTCCAATTCACGAAATGTACATACCACTATGAGATTGTTTCTATTGCTATTCATTTTATGCTTGGTGAAATACGCAGCAAAATATAAAAGATCCTACTGTCCTATGATCAAAAGCAAACTGTATGATCACAGCTAGCGTGATTCTCTCTGATTAAGAAATCAATTCAAGCAAGATACACGATATATATTCAATCGCAAACCATTTTCAGCATCGACGTTTTTATAGGTGGAAAATTGAAATTGATTAACTGCGTACTAGCAAAGTAAAGTAAGTGACATAAGCCAAAAGATAATAAAAGTTTTGTGTAATTCATCATAAACTGTATCATAATGAGACTTTCTTGTGTTGTTTGAAATAGTTTCATGAAAAAATGACAGAAATAAAGAAGATCGATGTCGAATGACGGATACTTATGCTAAAAATCATGAAGCAAGAACAGCAAAACTTTTATATTCTGTTATTTTTTCTTGCAATCCTATACGTGCAGATTGATATGATAAATCATAAAATGTAATTGAATGCATCTGATTAAAATAGAACTTGATATGGAGGCTCACACATAGAAAATCATAGTGATCAGACAACTAACCTCCTGTTGTAGATGTTGTCGTTATTGTAATTATTGTTTCTGTCGATGGTGTCGATGGTGTCGGGGGAATTGGAACGATGATGATAACATTGGGCGTTGTTGCTACTGTTGTGGTTGTCGTCGTAAAGGGAATTAAATTTTCGTTGCTATTGTTTAGTCCAATACCCAAGCCTAAACCTAGTGACATACCAATTATCACTAGAGTAACGCTAACTCCGACAGCTATTACTAAAGATAAAGGCTGCCAAATATTGGTTTTTGTTGATGCAACCATCGAAGGAGTCTTTATAATGATTAAAGACAAATAAACAATATACTTTATACAAAGGTAATTAAGCCTGTTTTTTTTTGCTTTTTCTTTGATTGTGATGCGTTCTATATTTAACGTCCAAATACGACTGTTTATACACACATAGAGAAAAGAAAAAGGAGAGGACCTATCAGCGACCTTTGATATAATGGCGTATTTTTTATGAAAAACAAAATGTATTTCGACGGCTTTTATCTATCTCTATTCTTCATGGCGATGTTAAGAGATATTTTCCACGCACATGCATATGTGTACATACGTTAATTATCTGTTTCTCTTCTTTTTTATGCTATGTTGGCTCATTGTTTATTCGTATTGCATACTTTTATTCATTATTTGAATAAAACACAAGCGAGTTAGTCACTCTCTCATACGCATATCATCACTAATTTATATTTACGTTTGATCACAAGGCATTCATCCTGAAATCGATATTTTTTTGATCATGTGGCAAATATTTTGATTGTTATATGAATTTGGCTAATCACTTTACCTTGGAGCACTATCTGCATAGATAATTGGTTTCTTGAAAAAAGCTGAAACAATTACATAGAACTATATAAAAGTGATAGCGGAGGTACTTTATTTCCTTATAGAAAGGTTAAGATAACTTTCTCGTGGTATGCAGTGATCGTAAAAATAATGGTCTATTTTTCTATGATATTTGATTATTCTTTAACTGATATCATAATAATCAAATTTCAATATGAACTGTTTCTTATTATATATGACTATAACATTTGATTACATTGTCTTCTTTGTGTATTCTTGTTTTACTCTTCTCTTCTCTTTTTTCGTTCTTTCTCGTCTCTACGAATACTTAACCGTCCACATACAGATATACATATATATAAATATAAAGACAGATGTCTCTTTTGTTATTTGTTTTTTGAATGTTTCGTTTATTAGTGTGTTCTAAAGAAAGTTAAAGAAATAAAGTTATATTAAACCTTAATACTATTCATCTTTGTGTAAAAATGGACAGAGAAAATTTTCGCTTCTACATTAAAGTGCATACTGCACTTAATATTCAAGCAAGAATTTTGAAAAAATGAAGTAAAGAAGTACTGTAAAAATAATTTTATTGTTTTAATGAAAACTTTAAAAGTAACAAAACAAAAAGCAAAATATTGCAAGCTTTCGACTCTATATTTAGGTCATCATCAAACAAATGATTGTCATTTTGATGTTTGTTTCTATAATGTCATTTCTCATTATTCTTTTCGTTTATTTTAAGACAAGCATTTATATTAAAATAGTTCGTTAGAACTTGTAACTACCATCAAAACCATGTACGATGAATTGTACATGGATTGCTTGTTATTAATTTGTTTGGTTAAAATATTTTGATGATGAGTTTTGTATCGTTGATTGCTTTTCCCTACATTTCTTACATAAAAAACGATTCTTTAATAATTCTTCTTCGCCAATCGAATTTATGACCGAATGTCGTAACATCACTAAAATTCATTACTTGAGAATTTTGGTAAACATGTTGAAAAATTTTAGAGTTAAGGGCCATATTTTTAACATTGTGTTAGCGTTCTTTTATTCTGGTTATCTTATCACGAGCTGTTTCGCCCATATAAACTGAATGTTATTTGATGAGATGTATTTAAATAAATCAATAACTAAGAATACGAATTCATTGATTATTATTTTTGGAATTTCTTTATTACAACAATTCTAGTCAATATTTTAAACTGAAATTCAGTTCGTTATCAACACAAAACACAAGTAAAAAATAAAAATATATTTACAACTATTCATTTCTTTTCTTTCTTTCTTTTCTTTTCTTTAACATTGCGATGCAAAGCGGACTACATTTGCGTCTACATTTTGTTAAAGAAAAGAAAAGGAAGAAAAAAAAAAGAAATGAATAGTTGTCAATATATTTTTATGTTTTTTTACTTGAGATTTGTTAGGATTTGTCTACTATACAATTTAATACGAAAATTTATGAAATATAAATTATGAAGCAAGACTTGCATGAAAAAGGAAATTTACTAACAACATGAAAGATATTGTTTCTAATTAGGATATCACATCAAATGCAAACAAACGTAGGTGAGGTTATCATCAGATTTGAGTTTTTCCAGCTCGGATTCGCTCAGAAACTTCTTTCAAATCTCCTATTCTTGTTTAAAGTAGAACTCGAGGAACTCTATCGATTAGCATAATCAGATTTTTTATAGCTCAAACAGGTCATTTAAAAAACCGGTTTTTCGATTTTTTTTTCCCATGGAGCCAAAACATTTTCAAAAGTATTTTCACCCCGGATTCGTCAAGTAACATGTTCCAACCGTGCTATTCTTGTTCCAAGTATAATTCGACGAGCCCTATCGATTCGTATAATCAGGTTTTCTCGAGTTCAAACTGATTGTCTAAAAAAACGATTTTTCATTTTTTTTCCAATAGGGACTAATTAGCCCCAAAAGTATTTGGTTTTTTAGACGACCCGTTTGAACTATAAAAATCTGATTATGCCAATCGATAGAGTTCGTCGAGTTCTACTTGAAACAAGTTCCGAAGCGAATTCGGCCTGGAAAAACTCGAATCTAGTGATAACTTCACCGACGTTGCAAACGAATATTCAAACTAAAAGAACAAAGTCAAAAATTGTTAACAAAAATTAATGATAAAATTAATGCATTTGAAAATGAACTATTAAAATAAAAAGAAGAAATAAAAATAAGAACAATTTAGAAGAACAAAGTACAAAGTTTATTTAATAATAATGTGAAATTAGAATAAGTTGATGTAAAGAAAATAGTATATAATATCTCGTTTCATGAATTATCTGCTGAAGAAGCATCTATTTTATCAAAAGATCTTCAATTCTCTATTGAAACAAAAATCAAAGACAACACTGAATTTAAAAATGATATTGAAATGATGGTCTTTAATATCTTGAAACAGCTAGAAGAGCCAGAAACGAAGTCTTTAGATCAATGTATTTCTAATTGTATAAAAAGAGCGGTTTATCAATTATTAAAAAATGAACAAAAACAAAACAATTATAAATATTACTCCAAGCGACGCAGGTCGAACAAGCACGGTCGTAAACGATCGTATTCGAAGAAATACAACCAAATGCATGGCTCAGTATTACGATCGTAAATCTCCGTATCATATACGGGATAATAGGGCGATATACGGAGAAAAATACGGTCGTTTACGATTTTTGTATACACAGTCCGTATACTACGGTAAAATACGACCGTAAACGATCGTATCGATGTCGTTTACAGTTGTATACGAAGTCCGTAATCATCGACCTAGGGAATTATCAGCATTAAAATCATAAATGAGGCATGAAACCATTGTTATAATGAAAGCTGATAAAGGATCATCATGTGTTATTACGGACAAAGAACGATATAAAATTGTAAAAAAGTTATGCTATATAAGCATATAAAAATCAGAATACAATGTTTTTACTTTGTAAAGTTCATTTATGATTAGTTTCGTCTTTGTCCGAAAAAAGCAAATCAATAAACAAAGTTAATGCCGCAAATAATTTATATAACACATCTGAAGTATTCTAAATCTGGATGCCCACTAGAAGTTCTTACGTTTTTCTGACTTCATTTTTACAAATCTTCAAACACCACTAACTTCTTGAGTTTCTGTCACTTTTTGGATATTGTTTGACCTTCGCAGATAATTATTTCAAATTCTTTGATCAAGGAGAGTCTTCAAGAAAATCTATTACATCTTGAGTCTACAATTTACTTCTTGGCAAAGTAAAAGTTTAGTCCAACATAGTTCTAATAGTTATTGACTAATGATAACTTCACTTTTACATGGAACTATCAGTTGTGATGATGTTCATTTGTAGTGAATATAGGATCTTGCATGAAATTGTTACAGTTTCAAGATATTTTCTGATTAGGATATTTGCTTCAAAATCATCTTAAAGGTAAATACATAAGCTGTTTCTAGGAACATATTGTATAATAATTTGGCAGAAATTATGTCGAATTATCGATACAAAACAAAAATACAAATAAAGTTCAACAGTTAAATTGCAATAACTATCTGATATATTTTGACACATGTAGTCGAGTTTGAAGCACAGTTTGCAGTAAAGTATTTTGGTTATTTTCTATGAATGATTCATATGCTTTTTCCTCTAATGGTCGTTTTTCCAAGTTGCCTTAGTAGTTATACTGTATGAATGCGTTTCTTATTCTCTTATTCAATAATATTCTTAGTTTTGATTACTATATAGTCCAAAAAGTATAGTCTAATATGTCATATCATTTTCTCAATTTCGAAAGAAAATGGCCGACATGGTTCTTTCAATATTCATATTCATCTTATGTGACGTAACTTAGATGGATGATTATTCTCATATGTATAAATTCTGATTTGCTATTCAAATGCTAACACTGAATTACTCTGATAGTGCACACTTAAAAATTGAATAATATATCTAATTATTGCTACTAAATAGAGTTATTAAGTTTTATATGCTTTGAATATTTTTGTCCAAAATTTTGCAAAAAAATGTTTTCACTAGCAACACTTTGTTTCTCAGATGTGTTACAACTGTTAATCAGCATTCATATGTATGCAAAAGATCTGTTGTCTCTTTCATCTATTAGAGTGTGAGTTAGGATAAGATGAACCCACAGTCACACTTCCACAACATTGTGTCGCGACATCTATTGTATGTTGATTGATTTTTTTTTGAATTCCATCTGATTATAGTATAATAATTTCGAAAACAAAATCGTTTTCAAAATAATATTTTTCTCTAATTCAATATTTTAATTAACAAAAATAATGTGTTGATCTCTATTTAAAAGTGTTTATTCTTTGGTTCAATGGCAACCATAACAATTCATCGTCGTCATATTCTTTTTTTTTCCAGTACGTCAAATCAAAAGTTTTTTTTCTCTCCTGCAGTATCTAACAATAGAACTATTCAATTTTTATATAAAAATAAAACCGAAAAGCCTTATTCATTATGTCAAATCCTTCAAAAGATCATACATCAATTCGGTACACGATCTTTTCTTATTTTCAACTTTTTCTATTCACATATATTTTCTAGTGTTCATGTACCACCGGGTGGTCATTGTAGTAATATCTTTGGTACTAATCCTGAAGAAACACATACGAGAGCTGGAACTATTGCTAATCAATATAAACAAACACAAATGAAATCGAATATTTTTGAAACGGACGAACCAGCACCAGCACGTTCTGTTTCGAATAAAAATAAATCAAATGTCTTTGGTAGTACCGATGATGAACAAAATAAACGTCAATCAGGTGTTCGACAAGGTTTACGAGGTAAGTTGAAATTAATCAGTAATGATGATAAACAATCATCTATTGGCATAAGAATATCTTTTTGCTATTGAGATTGAAAATTATTAAATATTTTATTTAGATCCAAATGCATCACGCAGTGAGTCTGCTGTTTCTTATTTTTGTTGTTTTTGTTTGGTTTGTTAACTAAAAAACGAAAAAAAAAGGAAATGAGAGGTGTATTATATTGTCCCATTTCTCCTAGACTTTTTATTAAACTTTACTTTCCAACACTGTGTGCTAAATACAGATATTTCATTCTCTTTTTGTCTTGTGTGTATCACTTACTTAATGATATAGTTATCTTCGTGTATTCGAAAATGAATAAGACCTTCACGCATGATGCTTTTATTTAGGTGTCTATTATCCATCAAGCTTCAATTGTATTCATGTAAATGCCTATTGCTTTATTGTATTTATTCATTCATAGCTTGCTTCGAAAAGAAAGAACATTAATTTTGAGATGAAAAGAAAATCATAATTTTGGATATTTCACTTTTGAAATTTATTTATAATTTAATACTTTGCTTATTTTTTTTCTTTTTTCTTTTGCTGCAAAATATAATTTGATCTTTTGAATTTTTGATTGATTTATTTTGTTTTTTTTGTTTATTACAGTGGGATATAATCCAATTAATGGTGAATCATATTCAATGGCAGATAATTTAAATCCAAAAAATAGTAAAAATGATAAACAAACAGATTTACCAATTAAAACAAATGAGGAAGAAAATGATAATGCTCAAGCAATATCAACGAATTCAGCTGAGAATAGTAATATTCAAAAAACAGTTGAGAAACCTGATCATACTAATGATGGAAATAATGCTCAAAAGGTAAACAAAATATTTAATTGAATGGTAATAGTCGATTTTGTAGTAGTTCGAATCAAACTGATAGAATATAACTGTTCGGTGATGATTTTCACACCGTTTACCCGTCTTAAATAGACAATAATGTGGACAATTTTGTGTCCTGAGAACAGTTTTTTGACCTCTTTTTTTTTCAATTTACATTTATTTCTATATTAAAACACTAATTTATGTTTTGTATTTCAGAATGTGCATACGAGTGTTCGTGTATTTCAACCACCTGGTGGTAAATCCAGCGGTCCACTTTGGTAAATGGCATATTCAAAAATCAATAAACTTTTTTTTGAAAGAATACTTATTGTCTGGTGTATTAAACAGTACTTTCCATAACATTTTTGTTTCCTTTATTCTATGCCATTCCTAATAATCTCATGATTTTATTATTATGATTATTTTGTTTTATTCATTCTCATTCGATTTAACAACATGCTTCAAATAATCAAACTAACGATATATGAAGATTCCTTTTTTTTTAAAGAAATTAGAAGATTTAAATAATTCTTTCTCTTACTTTAGATATAGTACATCGATGATGTTAACGAGAAGAATTGACAGATCATTTTTGTCGTTTTTCTTGTTACTGTGATATATATCCTTCGCTCGATGATTCATCGAATTAATAGCAAAAGATGTACTTTGTGAAGATACCATATATCTAGATACTTTTCCCAGGGTTCTTATAGTTAATGCTTGTAACTCATACAGTGAATTAGACAGTTTAGTCAGGTTCAATTTGCTAGCTTAACTTATGTTTACGCGATCGTCATTGACAGATGATTATAAATGCATGATAATGCCCGCCTATATTGAACGAATAGGAATTTAATACTGAAAATGTCATTATCTTTCTTTCTTTCTATAGAGGAACGTTCGAAATACGTAAAGACGTGGATAAGTACATGCATTGTATATTTTTAACGAATTCTGCGTTCTAGGAAATCGAATTAGCAAAGTTCAAACGTTTTTCAAGTTACTATAAATGGCTAAGTGATTTTATAATGTCCGAAAAATACTTGATTTTTGAAAATTAATTCTAATTTCATAGAAAACCATTTAGATAATGACGACTCTAGAGTCAATGCTTAGTCATATATATATGTAGGTCAGTCGACGGTGCTAAAAATTCTTTTTTTTTCTGCTCTAGCAGCTACAGTGAATATGTAAGTGATATAAAATGCAACTAGCGCACAGTTTTTCTTCGTATAATAATGAAAACAAGCAATAAATTTATTTTTATCGGTCATGACAGATCGTAACTACAAATTTTTTCTTCTGAAAATATTTTCGATATTTCTTGTTTTTTGTTCACTTTGAGACGTTTTCTTATAACAAAAGTATTCATTTTATATACTTCTGTATATTTAATTAAGTACCAAAGTGCAATTTCCTAGTCTCTATCATGTTATTTTTGTATAAAAAAAAAGAGTTGCAACTGGTAGAGATTTTTTCATTACTTGATCGGTTCGGTCGATAGATCACCATGAGTCATTTTTCACTTTTTGTTATCTTATAATGGTCAAATCGATCTTTCGATTAGTCATATCTGCCTCTGAATCACTACGGAAATTACGTGAGACTCCTACTTCGCCTGTGCAATGCTTTTGTGAAACATGATTGTTAATGAGTGTTGAAGTATAGATGATGAGATTTCCTACAATGGTTAAAATAAATCCATCGTATTTAATATTTTAATCCCGTAGAGATTACGTGGAAAGCTTTTTCTTTATTATCTATTTCCTTAAGTAAATGTTTGTTAGACATAGGAATTATGAAAAGATATGATTTAAATAATATGAAATCAAAATAAATATATGATAAATTACAATCAAGAACAATGATTTCAATTTATTTCAATATTGTAACTTGATATCGAAATGAATTGATAAAATATATTCCGTGTATTTTGATGAATATTCACTTAATAAAAATATTCTAATGCACGTTTCTTCATCGACTGACATCAGAAAAAATGTAAAAATTCGAAAAAACCTATACCAACTCGAATTGAATATAGCTGTATTTATACTTAAAAACAATGACGAAGTCAGAAATATGACAGAAGTAAACAAGCAATATTTCACAATTTATTTTCCTATGACAACTGTATCGGCAATGTATGATGGCGCCCTCTATTTTAACGTAATTCTTTTTTCGAAAAAACTAAGAACATAGTTTGATAGAAAATAATTTTCTCCATATACTAATATCAAATCTATGTCTAGCTTCGACAAAAAAACACAAGACCAATCATACGACATTTGCTATTGTTTCACTTATTTGCTCCTGTTTTGTCGGCTGAGGTTCCGTACCACCGGTGACGAATGTACAAACGATAGATAGAATTGAAAAAGACGTATTTATATATATATATATAAAATATAAAGGATGATTTCAAACGGTGCCTTCGATGGAGATCCATATGGAGTTGCACCATTTCAACAAGTAAAAAAACAATGAAAGAAATTGATTATTTGTAATTTGTTAGTTTAATTTTTTTAGGGAAGAACATTTATGACACCACCACGTAATCCAGCAGTTTATTATAATAATTCAAGTTATTCTCAACCATCAATTATGGCACGTGATACATCATTGACTAACAGTGTTAGTGGTCCTACTAACAATAATTCTAGTGCTTATTTAACTGATTTACATTCACATTCAGCACAGAACAAATATTCACATGTGAGATTGTTTGAAAGATTTAATTTGAATAGATAGATTATATGGCATTTATTTTAAATTCTGAAATGATAGAATAGATTGATAAATTGTCTAAATTGTATGAAAACATTTTTTTTTGTATTCAACAATTCAATATGATTGTTCATAGTTAGAATATTGAATTACGACTGGTACAGTTAGTTTAAAACTAATATAATATTAATTAGAATTTGTTCATATTTTTTTTCAAATCTTAGATTGATATAACATCAGAATATACAGCAGGAATCCAAAACTAAGTCGTGCACATGATTATTATTCAATAATTTGAATATTTTTCATAAATTGTGACCCCATGTTGATTTTTATTCTCTATCATTGTCGTATTAAATAGTAGAAACATATTGAATGTATTGATTTGAAGAATAATATCTACAAAATATTGCATCAACTCTATGCGCGAGAACTACATCGATGAAAAATTTATCAAAGTCATTTTTTGCTCTGTGTCTATTATATGTTTATTTTAAAGATATAAAACTAAAGATTACACATCATTTAGTATTAGTAACGACAATCAGCAGTCGGATATAGGTTAAAAACACTTTCTTTTCGTTCTGTTTTATTCTTTTGTCCTGTCCTTGAACCGTTGTTTTTTATATTCAATGTTCATATCTTGTTTAGGTTATTTCAAAAGAATATTATTCGTGTACAAAAATAACCATAGATCGTTTGAAACGGTACTTATTTTATTATATAATGGTTGTTTTTTTCTTTTCAAATTCCCTAGATTTCCTTCAAATCTCTTTTATCGATTAGAAAGAATTTTAAAAAAAAATCTTGACAATAAAAAATAATCGCTTTCAATTGAATATCTGGCCACTTTTTTTTTGCATTGATGTATGACACTACAAAAAGTATATATTTATCAATCAAAACAGAGATTCTTTCTGATTGACTATCCTCCATTTAGTTGAGTCCGTAGGTTGCATCACTAGCTGATCCAATTACATAGATGGCACATGTTCTTGAAGATTTATGTTTACATTTAGAAAATGCTTTCAAATAATTTTTTATGAAAAAAAAAACCATTAGCAGGACAAACTATTGTGTCATGATGATTGTCTCTGATAGGAGTATGAGAGTCTACTCTTCACTCATATTCACATCCAACTAATGGTTGCCCTTGTTATTATTATTATCATTGATTTTAATACTAAATTATATGTAATCGTCGTTTTTATATCTTCAAAATAAACATATGATAGATAGGATACAAAAAATGACTATGATAAAATTTGTAGTTCTCTCCTAGGGTTGATGCAAATGAATTATAACAACGTGCATTTTGTCTCGATTAAAACAAAAAAACAACATTTATTGATTTCTTTTTTTTTTAGCCTAATACTATGTTGGGTACATCACGTTTAGCACATCTTGGAGTTAGTGGACCATTCAGTAGTCTTGGACCTGTTTCCAGTCATGGTAAGTATCTACATTATAAATATTTATTTTTAATTGCAGATAATTTCTTGTTGTGAATGCACACTATTTTGCTTCTGCATGTTTCAGTACGCAAAAGCTTACAAATGACAAGTATGATCTCTTTGTATTACAAAAAAAAAACAATATACAGATTGTGCATGATTTTTGTTTCTCTTGCATGCACTATATTATTTTGTTTTTTAAATTTTATTTGATTTTTTCTTCTAGTTGATGCAGCAGCTTTGGACAATAATGCACGTATATCTCCAGATAATAATCTGGATTTTTATGCTTATTCACAAGCGGCACCATACAGTGTAAAATTAATTGGATATATATTTTTGAGCAAAATTAGAATTCAACTAAAGATAAATTCATAAAAGTAAAATCTGAATAGAATAATAGAGCTTTTGTTTTTTTATTTCACTACACTTCACATGTGTTCCTAAGTGAGACTTAGTGTTATGAAATAGTCATTTTTCGTACTATCGAATGTGAAATTTAATTCTGAACAAAATGTTATGCCTGCTAAATTGAAGTGTACAAAATGATTAGATTGTATCGACGTAAAAAAAAATAACAATGACGTAATCCTGTCAAACAAGGTTTTTTCAGTTTTAACTTCATGATTATTCTGATAAATACTTTTTCTGAAATTCTAAAACATATATCAAAAGATACAACATTTTTATAGCGTGCTTGTCATTTCAGAAAAACGTTGTTAGAAAAAAGTTTGCATCATTTTTCTGTCTTAAATATTATTCCATTCCACTTATAGTAAAGCGTATGATTATATGAATTTATCTCTAGTTGACTTCTAATTTTGCCTACAATATATATGTATATATATTGAAAATATTGATTGTATATACAAATATATATAGATGCAACAGTTAACTGATGATGATCTATTAATAAGTGGTTCGAATCATCATGAAGAAAAAGAACGTACAGTACCGCCTGATATGTCATCGGTTCGACAAGCTCGACCTGATTTTGCATATTTTATGACTGATGAATTGAGGTGACAAATAAACCAAATACTTTCTTTTTATATGAATTAAGTGTTTTCTTTTTTTTATAGAGCTGAACTGCTTAGGCGTAATCAAATGTTAACTGCATGTGCAAATCTCGATGTAGCAGCAGGTATTATTGAGATAAGATATTTATTCACTTTTAACTCACTAGAAAGTATTTCCGATAAGTTATAAAATATAGGTCACGAACCGAATTTGAATATGAACTTAAAAATATTGTGTCTAGTTTTGTTCAATTTTTAAAAGACCTAAAAAATATTATTTTTAATGGTGAACCCATAGGTTTTTGTTTATTCTATAAGACCTTTTTCGAACATGTTAAAAATTGTCGAAATCGATCGTATTGTATAGAAAAATTGCGATAAAATTCTAGTCCTAATCTATAGCTTTTGATTCGTCGGTGAACAAACATTTTGTCTAAAAACTACGACAAATTTTAATTCTAGCTATGCCAGAACGAGTAGGTGATTATTATAATTTAATGCCACTTGATAGTAGTCAAGCAAATGTTCCGCATAAATCACGAACTTTTCGTTATCAAACAATAAGTTATAAAGCAACACATATTCGAACAAATGCTGTATGTTATTTAAAACGAATAATGGGTATTAAAATAAAATTCTTTTTTTTTTTGTTTCCTTCAATGAAATATTAATTATTTTCTTTTTGAATAAAGGTTGTAAATTACCAACAGTACGTTTATATGAAGTTGTTGAAACATGGAAAAAAATAAATCATGCTAATATAGCACAATTACGTGAAGTTTTTCTAACAAAAGATTTTAATGATGATCAACCTTGTATTTTTTTTTTAATTTTCTTTTTGATTTTAAAATTAATTTATTTAATTTATAGCTATAGTTTTTGTTTATGATTTTATACCATGTTGTGAAACATTACAAAAACGTCATTTTAGTTCAAATAATAATCTATTAAAAGGTTGGTCAAATCCTTATAATATATCTGGTGAAGATCGTCCATTTAGTGCTGGAAAAGGTTTTATGAATATTATTTTTCATTACTTTTTTTTTTATTATTTAATAATTTAAATTTAAGGAACTAATCAAACAGGTTTATTAGCTGAAGCACTTATTTGGGAATATGTTGTACAGATATCAGCATTAATTCGAACATTACATGCAGCATCACTTTCTTGTCGTTGTTTACATTTATCAAGAATACTTGTAGATGGAGACTCAAAAGCGGGGCGTGCAAAATCTAGGTATTAAATTCTAACACACATATATATATATGTTCGAAGAAAATAGTGTCTGTAAGTTTAAATCGAGATTGTTGCAATTCCTTCTTCCCTTTAGGCTCTAGCAACCGGAGGTGGGAGAAGGAAAGCCGAAGATCATTAGGTACGTTTCCATAGTAACAGGAAACCGATTAAATCAATGTGTATAGCAGGATAATATGGTGATTGAAACAAAGAATAAAATGATATTTGCCGGTTCCTATATAGAGGGTTGCAGGGTACAAAATATCTGCAACCTGTAACCTGTTCTGTAAAAATTTTTTAACCTGGCCCTCCCCTGCTATTTTCTCAACCTGCAGGGCTCTATTCCTATAGCATGTATCATATAGGTGAAAAACAGTTAGATATTGAAGAATGTATTTGACAAAACAATTGAGATTATTTTCAATATAACGATGTTAAAACTCGTTATCATTTTACATTATTTTTTCTTTGGAAAATAAAATCATCGATTAAATTTTCTTCCAGCAGAAAACTATTAATTTCTTTTGAAACTGATTTTAGTGTTAAATTATCAAGTTTTACTTTTTTCAATAAATGATTCGGACTTGTTCAGCTCTGCACACATTTGCTTCCTATGGAGGCCAAATTGACAAGCTTTTTTTGTGAAACACAATCTAAAAGAGAGTGTTGAAGTATAGGAATAGAAATTCGGACCGTCATAAACCTTATGAAATGCATCCTAAAATAGATAAAATAAAACAATAATCTCATAGAAATTGCACTAACAGCTTTGTTTGTTTTTTTATAGATTATGGTTAAGTGGTGTAGGTATTGCTGATATTCTCGACGGCAATATTAATGCAAATGTTCAACAACATATAGTAAGATAAAAAAAAATTGTTTATTTTCATAATGTATATTTATTAATTTTACAGCAAAATGATTTACAAGATTTTGGTCGTTTAATATTAATGTTAGCATGTAATTCAATTGTAGGTGCACAAAAAGAACATTTACAAACATCATTAGAAATAGTTCAAAGAACTTATTCACATGATCTTAAAAATCTTATATTGTAATATGAAAATAATAGATTTGATTTTTATTGATGGTAGTTGTTTTTTTTTTCTTTAGACATTTCTTATTACCATCAAATACATTAAAAACGAAAAGTATTAATGATTGTATGCCAATGATTGGTGCACGATTTTATGCACATATTGATAATTTACATGTACGCGGTGATATACTTGAAAATGAATTAGCGAAAGTAAGTTTTTTTTTAATAATAAGAAAGAATTTTTTATGTATTACTGATTGTATCAATAATAGATGAAATAGGCGACTGAATTTTTGGTCTATATTGATGCTGAATAATAAGACAACCAATTTTTACGCCAGGAATGCTAGAAGTAAAAACATTTCGAAGAAAATTGTGTTATAATAAGAATCAATAGTTGATACTCATCTCATGATGAATAAGCACGAAGCGCATTATCTCAAATCTGAAACAGAATAATATTTTCAAGTATAAGTTTTACAGCTTCTCACGGAAAAGCGACATTTGATCGCATGTTCGATAAAATCGTGATCTCTTTTTTTTTACGCCCTACAAACTTCAATTAACACACATGCAATTTAATCATACGATGCACAATGTGAGAGTAAAGGCGATATGTGAGAAATGAAGATGTATCTTATGAAATGAATCAGCAGAGAATCTCGTCGGAAAACAGTAATTGAATGTCAACATTCATCTTTTGGATTGATCGAAATCTTACGAAAATACTATCCATTTTGAAATAACAAAAATTTCAATAGGCAAAAGATCTAGAATAAATAAAAACTATATGGATGATAGTAGATCTCTAAGTAAAATGCTTTCTACATAATCATAGAGGGTTTGCTAAATATTCATATTTATACTTATGTCTAATGCTCGTTGTCTTTGAATAGAATTATTAGTTATTTTCTTGACTTCTATGCACTAATAAAATGTTTTTGGAAACTTTACTTTCCTGTATTGCAACGAATTCTACACTTCAACTATTTACCGTAAACCTGCTTTCCATTACAGATCTTAACAACCGAGCTTAGAGGTCATTGAATACATTTTCATAGGATCAATCATTTTAATATTGTTGTCATTCATAGTTATACAAGCCAAAATAAGAAGTTTTTATAGTGAACAACATTGATTGAAATTTTCAGATGACAGAGAGAAGCAAAAAAAAAGAGTGTAGAATTAAGAAACTGTTTCATTATAATCGTTTATTACTTCATTCATTTTGATTTTTGTCATATTATTAAAACAATAGTGTTGATGTTTAATGAAAAAGAAAACAGATTCTTTATTATAAACTCATTAACGTTCTATTTAGTTTTATATATTAAAGAATCCCTAACAATTCAATTATTTTGATTCTTTTGCAATGATATATTGTAAAATAGAGTTGAATCGCTTTTAATAGAAATATATACGAATTTTGATGTAATTATATCGATTCATTCGAGATTATCCAATGCACAAAAATATAGAGCACTTATAGTAATCCATCAAATTAACTTTAATATAATATAAATCTCATTAGTTCTGGTGTCTTGATGGTAATAATGATTCTTGGGGTGATTAGAATTTCGCCCATTAAAGTTTTCTCCAATGGCGAAATTCCGAAATCCTAATATCTATAAAAAAAAAGATGGATAAACTTGTAGGCTTACTCTCCCAAAACGTTCTGTTTTTTCGAGTACTGTTATTGGTGTACGTAGTTCTAGAATACAGTTTTAACAAGCCGTTAAAAACTTTTATTCTGTACGTTTATATGTTAATATGATTTTTTTCTTAGGAACTTGATTGTGGTCGTTTATTTCGACTAATTTGTAAACTCAATACACTACTCGAACGACCTGAGTATGTAAAAATTATTTTCATTAATTGATATGAATAAATGAAAAAATCTTTTTTTGTTTTGCCTTCAAGACATTCAATGAATCAAGTTTGGTCAGAAACAGGTGATCGTTATATTCTAAAATTGTTTCGTGATTTTATATTTCATTCAATTGGTTTCGAGGGTGAACCAATTATGGATATGGCACATATTGTTCAATGTTTAAATAAAGTAAAAAATAAAAAAAAAGAAACAAAGATTTTTCTTTTATCCTTGTATATTTCTAGTTTGATGCTGGTTCACATGATAAAATCTGTCTTACATCACGCGATGAACAAAATGTTATGATTGTTAGTTATTCCGAATTACATCAAGCATTCGAACGTGCGTTTACTGAATTAATGAATTATGGATCGACCGGATCATCTTGAATTCAATCAGAAAATATCGTTTTTCTTTTTTTTTTTTTGTTTGTTTGTTGTAAACATCATCATTTTTATGTTCATCATGTCTGTATATAAAATCGTCATTATATGTATAAAAACTATTTACACATATTATTTTTCTTCAACGTTGTTCGTTAGATATATTTTCTTTTTTGCCACTATTATATTATAGAAAAAAAAAACAAAAAAAAAAAGCAAACCATTGTTCGCTTTTAATGCGGTTAACTTTCTATGGATGACAAAAGATTGTCTTTTTTTTTTCTTTTTTTTCTCTGTGTGTCGTCTGTTTTAACCTTATATTATAGAAACGCATCGGTGTAGTTCAAGATGTTCTTTCTTTTTTTTTTCTGTTCAATATGTAACATTCAATTTTTCTTTTTCAAGAAACTATAGAAAAAAAAAATCGAAAAAAAAAAGTTACATTCTTGTTGATCATAATGGCAGATGTGGTTGTTTTTTTTGTTAAAAACGGTTAAAAGTGAAATAGTTTAAGGGCATCTAAAGAAAATAGCATTTACATCGGCCTTGTAGAAGAAGTAAAAGAAAAAAAAAAGAAAAGAAAAAGTATTGTATATTTTTTCTCATATGACAAGAAAATAAGTTTATTTTGTAACATGACACAATTTGGAATAACTAATTCAAACAATAATGAACTAGATCGTATTCTTCCATTACCATATCTTCCAACATATATTGCACGGTTAGTATTGTATAAAATTTCTACTTAATAAGTGTTTGTTTTTTATTTCAATTGAATTTTCTTTTCAAAATAGATTATGTAAGTACAATGCAAAGTAAAAAAAGAACATGTGAAAATACATCTTTAGATAACTTTTATTGATCAGAAGTATCCTGTACGTGGACAAGGTTTTCACAATCAGGATACGAGCTAGCATGCTGAGGCGGTTGTCAAGTTGTAGAGTACTCTTAGGGCTAGATCTTCGCAGAGCCCGATTTTTGAAAGTCTCTTTGTTTGTTTTGTAAAAAATCTTTTTCAAAAAATTCTCGAATTCGTAGCCAAAAACAAAATCGCTTTTAAAAATGAAATATATAAGTTTTGTATTTTATCAATAGAGAAATTCAAAAATCGGGTTCTATTAAGATCTAGCCCTAACTGTCCTCTAAGCAATAAAAAAAAAATATCACTTCTATATTGAATCGTTATTGAGTAAGGCTTGCTCGCACAAACAGTATACTCGAAGAAACGGATTTTAAGAAAAACTTTATTTTTTTTCAATATGAAGGTTCAGAAAAACCTTTGTAATATCAGCATAAAATCAATCAACTATAGTAGATTCGAGAGTAGACACTTGGCTCTATCTAACGACCTATAATTTACAAAATTGATAAATTTGACAAAAGTTGACTTTGTCTGAGGGGAGGATCCTCTTAATTTACAAATTATAATTTATGAACGGAGACCTAAATCCAGCCTAGTATGTTCGATCGAGTTGAAATTTTTTTCACATATATTATACATTATCTAGTACCTGTAAAAAAAGAAATTCAGCTCTATCGAACATAGTATTTCGGAGAAATGAAGGAGCCATTGTAATCTCAGTATCTCATAGAAGACAGTACCACAGTGTCCATTGGAACATTGGTTACACTGACATCCGCATTCACTGCAACATTGAGATACCGACTCTATCAAAATATATACTATTTGTACCCATGTAGTCAGTGTACACTAACTACATAGAGGTAGTGAAGTTGGTGGTCAGTAAACTGAGACTGGATATCTCTAAAGGAAGATTTGAGTCTCTCCTAGAACTCTGTTCTGATTTCAATTTTTGTTCTTTGAAATAAATTAGAATTTTGTATATTAATTTTCATATATAAAAAGATAAACGAAATGATATTGATAAATTATTGAATGAATTTTCAGTCGTCCGGTTAGTTCAAAATCAAATTCAGAAGATACGATACCAATTTATAATTCAATATTTGCAACAAATTGGCTAAAAGCATCGGATAATCATGCTGCAAAACATCGTAATGTTTATGGTTCACCATATATAAATATTGATCTAGAATCGATCCAAACTTTACCGAAACAATATGATACATATAAGCAATATTTATATCAACAGGATAATCCTAATTCAACCGTATGTTGTTCATCTCTATTAAAGTGTTATTGAAAATCTACTTATTTATTTTAGGATTCATTGAATCGAATTCATCCATTAATTGTTCCAAATCATTTAACGTAAATTAAATTTTGTTTTAAGAAAGCTGATTTCTTTTCTTTTTTGTCATTAGACGAACAAGTATGAAATGGTCTCAATTTCTTGACGAACATCCTGATCGTTTTAAAATTAATTATCCATTACCTGATGAAGAAAATGATTTATATGTTCCACCTCGACCAGGCCGTTATCCTGTCAGTCTTTATTTCCTTTTGTATCAAATAGTAATTTTTATTTTTGCTTTGCAATTTAGTATCAAACAAATAAAGAATTACCTAATTTCTATGCAGGATTAACAAGTCGAATTCATCCTGTAACAAATCCATTTCGACAAATGGAATCAAGACAAAAGTGTACAGTTGCTCATCCAATATGGATTCCTTATGGTACTGCATCTCATCGATAAGAAAAAACAAAACCAATTATGATTTTAATACTATTCATTTGATGAACATCAACTTCAAACAATTATTGACAAAAAATAAAGAATAAAAGTTTATTTTTTCTTTTTTAGAAATTCATCTTTAGATTTATTTTATTAATAAAATTACAGTCTATACTCAAGATTGTTGATATTTTTTAAGAATGAAAGTAGTTTAAAATTTGACAGAAAATATTTTCATTCTCGAAGTGGTGATCAGGTGAAGAACAAAACCTATCATGACCCGGTCCCTGTCATAAAGTTGTCCCTCTGCTCTTGTCTACTTATGTTTACTTCACTTTCTGCTAGAGAAAGGCAAATGATGTTTACGAATCCAGTGTCTTGTCCAAGTTCTCATGAAACTTTGGCAGAAAGTATTAAGAACTTTACTAGATAGTCAGACATTTAGAGGGGAAGAGCTGTTTTCCCTAATCGAGTACTCTGCATAAGCTCTCCTGCTAATTATTTTTTATTGTTGTGAATATCCTGAGAATATGAGATCA
Source organism: Rotaria sordida (assembly GCA_905250125.1). Classification (NCBI taxonomy): domain Eukaryota; kingdom Metazoa; phylum Rotifera; class Eurotatoria; order Philodinida; family Philodinidae; genus Rotaria; species Rotaria sordida. The sequence continues at coordinate 51,923 of CAJNOL010001246.1, read as the reverse complement.
CTACTGCAAAATTTGGGCTTTTTTTAGTCTTAGCAAAATCAATAGTTCAAGAAAAAGTTCATTTTCAACGAAACTTGTCCTCTCTTGTTGTATTATGATTTGTATCTCATCTATAATTATATGAATAATGACCAATTCTTTACTAAAGATTCTCTACAAAATAAAAGACAAAAATCATTTTTAACAATTACTTTATCAATGAGTATTACGTTTCTTTAAAAAATACTCACGAGGAAACATTCCCAGATGTCTCGCTCTGATTTCGTTCGTTTATATATCATTCGATAGAGAATCTTGAATAGGTAAAAAACCTAAAAGGGTTCCGGTCAACGGCTTTTTTTTCGGAAGTTATGACTAGTTTTCTAATTTTCCCAGCGAAAACTAGCATAAAAAGAAAAACTCACAACTCATAAAGAACCGAAATTTGTTGTGATGATAATCTTAAGGATCCTCTATATACTCTGGAAGTTTCACAATGGTTAAAAAGTGAAATTTTTATCACCAGTATAACCTGATACAGACTGTCAAAATAATGAAAAAGCAATAACAATACCTATAACTATGGTTCGAACGCCTGAAGAAAGAAAGTCTATAGAGTGTTTAACAATTCGCATAACATGATTAAAGAAAATGACACATATACAGAGTGTTTCATAAGTTTTGGGACACGACAAAATTGGTTTATATGAACACATAGAACAATGTCTAACCATTATGTTTCTATATCAGCTTGAAGTACTCGTGACGGCCTTTCAAATGATATATTATTGAATAGCATCTTCCCTTATAATAATAAAAATATAAACATGATAATGTCATGATGAATTTTTCGAAATCGATCAACATGATGCAAGATGTATTTCGCACATATCTCAGTGTAGGTAAATGATAAAATCTTGAATTTAAAAAAAAAAAGATGTGCCGTAAAAAGTTCTACAAAAATGTTTGAACAAATACTTACTGACTTGTTTTGATGGTCTACTTCATACTCAAAATGAACAACTTGTATAATAGTCCTACTTTCTATCGTATTGAGTACAATAAAAAATATTTCGAAGACTTTTTTATTTTGCATCTATCTCAGCTTGGGAAAAAGACAAAATCTTGAATTTTAAAAAAAATTCGTCATGGAAAGCTCTACCAAATCTCTGCAAACAGACCTCAATTGCACAACGAAAAAATCTTCGAAATATTTTTTATTATACTCAATACGATAGGAAGTAGGACTTCATTACATTATCACGTTTATATTTTTATTATTACAAGGGAAGATGCTTTTCAATAATATCATTTGAAAGGCCATCACGAGTACTTCAAGCTGATATAGAAACATAATGGTTAGACATTGTTCTATGTGTTCATATAAATCAATTTTCTCGCGTCCCAAAACTTATGAAAGACCCTGTACTTCCAGTCAATTTCTTTTTTGTTTCATTACTTTTTGCATCGCAGGTTGTGTTATGATACCAAAACTTCTGATTCAAACTTTGTACTTTCCAGTAGGGCCTATCGCGTTGGTTCCAAACTCGACGGGATTTACTTTTCAGTGTTATTAAGTTTTTATTTTTACAACAGGATGATTTCCCAAAAAAATGGCTAATTTTTATTGTCAAAAATTATTTTAAGCATAAATTTTGAAATCAACATGCAAAAATACATTGGAAACTCTATATTACATCGCAAAATATTTCTGAGTAAATTTTTCGTTCTATTTTCCCTTCAACTTTTTATTCATAAAAATTTTAGGTTATACTTCCTACGAGTAAAAATTGATTGAAAGTCTTTTCCAATGAAATATTTATTTTCAACAAAAACGAAAACAACTTTTGATAAATAAAATCTAGAAATATCAGCTGTTTTTGGAGTACTTTACATGAAAGTCACCGTATTCTAAAAATAATGGTGTTTTTTTTTTGTTAACACTGAAAAAGTTCAATATCTAATTATGTTATCTCACAACCAAAAAGGCGTCACTTCTTTTGATAGATCGATCTGGTAGAAAAATGACCTTAGTATATATCATAGTTCGATATGACATATGATAAATATCAATTCTTGAACAAAGAAAATAACATTATGTTGTTAATTATGTAACGAACAAATACGATTGTTTTGTTACTCGTCTTATCTCATTATAAAGACAACATCGTTCAATTTAAAGTAAACTTATACAAATATTTTTCATTTATTAATTCATATCTTTTATCATATCTTTATATCTCAAACGATAAAAAATTAAATATAAAAACAAAAAAAGCCTAAGGCTGTCTCTGTCTGTATATATACAATTTAGTAACATATTCTATACATGAAAATTATCATGTTCAATAATAAAAAAAACTTTTCAATAGAAAATAATTCGAATGAATTTAATAAATATTTTATATGAAATTTATGACTAAATCTTCATTTTATAAATCATTATGTTTATTTTGTTTTCCAATTATATTCGTAGGTGTAATATTTCTCTGACTTTCGGCATGTATATTGATTCATGTACATCGCATGTGTACAAATAAAAGAACAAACAGTTGGAGGGCGTCGAATAGCAAAAGGTCGTTTTCCTTCCCCCTTCCTATATCATCAATTTTATCCCTCCTGCTGCTACTACAAAGATATGTAGAGATATATGGCAAAAAAAAAAAAAAGAAAAGACATTCTGATTCGCCAAGGAACAGAAATATATTGTTTATACGTTAGTTATGTTTCTATTTAATCCATGAACGAACGCGAGTCGGAAGAAGAAAAAAAAAGAAAGAAAGAAAGACGAGAGATAACTGTACAATGTCTTCTTATTCTTGTTCTTCTTCTTTTTTTCCAGAACGATCGTTTGCTAATGATTGGTTCCTTCCGCTAATGAAGCACATTTTTTTTCTCATCTCATATCACATATATACTCTCTAGTGATGAATTAGTCGATATCCGTTTTTACTTTATTCTGTTCTTCATCTTCATTCTGTATATGGCTTTTTAAAAGAGAGTGGCATAGTTTTGTTGACATATTTCGAAGAAGAAAAAAAAACAAAGACATCTTTTTTTCTATTTTATTCAAGTATTTTTACATTCATGTCATTATTACATAAAGATACAACATTTACAAGTAAGATTTTATTTTTCATTAATAAAAATTATTCAATTTATTAATTAGAAATTTTCGTTGGTGGTTTACCATATCATACAACTGATGAAACATTAAGGAAATTTTTTGAACGTTTTGGTGAAATTGAAGAAGCAGTAGTATGTTATTATTTCGTATTGAATGATAATAATAATAATTTATTTCCTTTTTAAATTAGGTTATTACTGATCGACAAACAGGCAAATCACGTGGTTATGGATTTGTAAGTAGAAAAGATTGATTATAGGCACGTGTATGTGTATTCATATTTGAGGAATGATGGTTATGATTGTCCGCTTGGGCGCATATACATATACACACAGATGGGATTTTTCCGTCTTGTGAAAGATAATCGTTTCTCTTTTTTTTTCTTTTTTTTTGCTTTTCTTATCGTTTGCATGCCATCAATCAGAACAGAAGTCTAAATATGAATAATACTACTTATATGAATGTTCTCGTGTTTTTTTTCAAATTTGTACAAATAATATAATGAAAATATGTTAGATATTTAATTAACATAAAATATGAAAGGCTAAGAGGTCAATTGAGAATTTCTTTTGAACATTTTTCAATTGTTGTTTATTCATTAGGAAAAGAAAATTTTCAATCGACTAATTACAATTTTTTTTTTCTTCTCTATTATTCTAAGGTGACAATGAATACTCAAGAAGCCGCAAGTTTAGCAACAAGAGAAGCAAATCCTGTTATTGATGGTCGTAAAGCAAATGTTAATTTAGCTTATCTTGGTGCTAAACCACGTGTTATTCCTACACCAGCTGGTAAGAATTCAATAGAATTTTCATAATTTATTCTTCAAAAATATCTATATCTATAAAAAAAAAAAAATAAATCTCTCACACATACACATATGTATACATACATATAATTTACCAAAAACTATCCTCTCTCTCTCCTCATTAATTGTAGTACAAGCAGCGTGAGAAAAAAATAAATAAAAAAACGACAGTAAGTGGATGCTCTGGATGACGCTGTAGTTTGTGCCAGTTACTTGATGTTTTCTTTATTTTATTTTATTTTTTTTTTTAACTTAACCTAATATATATATATATCAAATTAAATAAAGTTAACTAAACGATAATAACCATACCCAGACCATTGTGGCATGGGATAATCTTATATATCTTTTTTTTTTTTTTTCTGTGTTTCAAGTGTTTGACATTGATGTTGTTGTGTTGGTGCTCTTACTCATTTTCTTCTCTATATGCTCGCTTTCGTGTGTTCTCAGTGCTTTTCATTTTTTCATCTCTTAGTCATTTGATATAGTTGGACGACATATACAAGAACAAATACAATGATGACGATACAAAAAAGAAAAAGAAAACTTTTCTTTTCTTTTTTTTTTTGTTTTCTTCAATCGAAATTCGATTCTTTATAAATATTGAAATATATAAGATGACGACAAACTACAAGATCGTGTATGTGTGATGTGTATGCCTTTAGCGTTTCATTTTTACGATTGTTGTTATTATTGCAACAAAACAATTTCATTGATTATTTATTTTTATTTATTTTTCTATTAAAATGAATTATTATTATTATTATTATTTTTAGGTTTAATTCCACTTCATCTTGCTGGAGCATATTCAGCAGCATTACCAACTACTTATGGGTAAGTACATTTTGATTTATTTTTCTTTGTTTTGCGTTGTATAAATTTGCCGTTCTATAAAAAAAACAATCAAATTAATCTTAAATTTAAAGAAACAGAACAGTAAATTCCCTTGAGCAATCAAATAAACTTGATGAAAAGCTTTCATTCTATATATATATATATACAATGATGACACGTTCAGATAAACAAATCTTTTTTTTTCTTGAATATATATGCACATCTGGATAATTCTTCTGTCACTTTCTTTTTTTTTTCAAGTATTCAACCTATCTATTATCAACAATCACCAACAACAACATTATTAGCTACGGCTACAAATCCACAAGCTCTTAGTACATTAATACCAAATCAAACAATAACTACAACATTAAATGGAAATATTCATGGTTCACAAAATCAATCAACAGGTACACCATCATATTATGAATTAACTTATGCTACAACACCAACAATTGAACAACCATCATATATATATGCAGCAGCACATGGACAAACATTTTCATATGCACAATTACCAACAACAACAGCAACACAACAACAAACAGGTCCAACAAATTTAAATGATATTTATGCTAATCATACAGCTAAATATATAATTGATGATCATAATGGATCAATTGATCGTGATCATCATCAACGTGCAACAACTGGATGGTGAAAGAAAAGAAAACTGTACAGAGAAATTGACTTCATTTTTTTTTATTTGTTTCTTTTCTTCATCAAGAAAGTTAGCAAGCATTATTCTACTGTACAGTTAATTATTTCTGTTCGTTAATAATAAATTAAGAAAATAAATTTGTTTCAGTTTAATATATTATACATATATATATTTTAATTAAATGTTTATTTCAAATGATTTTTATTGCTTTTTTTTCCTGATTGTTTATATATCAAAATTCATTTGAGATGTATTAATGTGTATTGATGATCAAAGTCATCTTTTTTATTCTCTAAACAAATAAGAAAAAATCAAAAAAATTTTCTCTCAAAGTTGCAAAAAAGAAAAAAACGAACATCGATATTCATCTCATTTGAATCAATTGTCTGTTTTGTTTATATTTCATTCTCTCTTGAGTGACATTAGAAAAAAGTTGTTAATTGCTATATGTGGTGAAACATTTGATCGACGTTAAATCAGCGTACAATATTGCGTAATTCAAATGAGATGATTATGTGATAGAGTTTTCTGTTATTTATTTTTCTTCTCTCATGTATATCATGGACAATGTTCGACTCATGCAGTTTGAACATTTTGCAGATACAAAAGGTAGTTTGAATGTTTTTTATTTTTTCAAAAAATTTAAAAGTTCTATAAAAGAGTATGGAGTTATGTATTGCACAATCTTTTTCTCTTCTACTTCATCGATTGTTCTTTATTGATATCGAATAATAATGTATAAACGAGTGCATTGTTTGGTCAATGGTGATATAAACGTCACAGAATTGTCTGCATAAGAAAAGAAAGATAAACAAGAAAAAATTCTATCACATAATCATGTTGTTCTAACTGCAGAATATTGGCGATATACCAAGGACATATTCTTTTGTTTCCAACTAGGAAATGAAAGTAAGAATAAAAGGATTGAGAAAAGCAATCGATATCAGAGTTCGACTTAAATCGAGTCATAAAAATTTCATTCATATCAAACACTGATATTGGATGTGGCAAAAGTTTTGTATGTAACTCTATTCAGGAACATGATAAAATATTGATCATTTTTTTTTCAAAAGATGCGCCATTGAATGTTCTATTCGGATCATAGTTATTTTCATTAATACTAAACACGTATGTCGATTGTGTTATATCTTATAAGAGAAAATCCATTTTGTGTTTGACAACTAAGGTAATTTTTTAGATCAAATCAATGTTAGATAAAATGGATTGTTCTAAGAATCTGTAAAAAACCATAACATTCATCATTCCACTAATACAAATACTATAACCAAAATGAATGAACAAAACTCAACAATTTTCGACTTTATTTTATTTTTTCTTGTAGAAAATTACATATGTTCAGTGTTAGTAGTCTATTAAAATTTCAAAAAATGGCTATAAAGATTCGGTTTTGTGATTCGAGTAGAACATTCAATGGTGGACATTTTTGAACAAAAAAAAGATCAACATCTTATCATTTGCGAACATAAAACCAAAATTCAATTTCAATTACTTATTTTTTTAAATAAAACAAAACAATTCAAAGTTTTTGAGACGTTCATTTTTTTAAAAATCTATACATTCAATTTTACTTTTAACTAACTTCAATTTACAGAGTTCACTAGATATTATTATTACTATATGTTAGTGTCGTACAACCGGGTCGGATACCCAATTCGGTTCAGAGCATAGGTCCGAATGTAAACCCACGAGGTTAGTTCGAGACCCGACTATGATCTGATACTCGAATCCGACTCGACATTTAATGAGATCACGACGTTTTAAAATACGTTTACTTTTTCAAACTGCCGATTTACATAAAAGCATAGGAGTGAAAACCGATTCAATTATGACTGAGTAATTTATTGTACTTGAGAACAGGTCACAGAAGTATAAAGTGATACTCTTTTAATAAAGTAATTAGTTTTTAATGAAAATTCATCTTTTATCGTGATAAAAAAAAGCATTCATTTATGTATCCACAATTATGGTGTTTGGTATCAACACTGCCTTTCATTCCGGCATCATCAGCAAAATCGATCGAATTTTAGAAGTAGAAAGACACCAAATGCATCCTGAATCATTTGCTTTTTTGTTGAATTTGAAATGATCTCGTTTTTTTTGTTGCTATTTATGAACGCAACTAAATAGTATACATTTTTTTTTTGTAACATGGAATCAAATCGGCTTGTCCACGTAACGCTAGTGGCAGAGTGTCACAGCGTTACGTTTTTGCTCATTTTGTTTTGGCCATAACTCTGAAAGGACAAGTCGTAGGGAGGCGAGCGACGTCTTAAATTGAAGACAAATTTGTTTTGAAGATTTTGAGATCTGTCCGAGCTCATGAAAAAGTGTTTCCGAATATCTATCACCAAAATACTAACACCACCTTTTTCGACGGATTTTCAAAAGTAGGTGTTGGCATTTCAGTGGTAGGTTTTCGAGAAAACACTTTTAGGAGCTCGGACAGATCTCAAAATCTTCAAAACAAATTTGTCTTCAATCTAAGACATCGCTAGCCTCTCTACGATTTGTCCTTTCAGAGTTATAGTCAAAACAAAATGAGCAAAAACGTAACGCTGTGACGGAGTTACGTGGACAAGCCGAAATATCGAATGGATACAAACTAATCGAGGTACAAGAGCGTTTACTATATATCAAAATCAAATATATACAGAACAATGTTCCAATAAAGACGGCTTTGAAAGTGCATTATTTCATTAACATTCTTGTCAAGTTAAGCGCTAGATACCTTTTCCTGATGTAACAGAGGTACGAAAATGATAATATTGTTAAACAGTTCTTGATACAGAATCGATTTCTATATGTTATGGCAAAAGATTCAGTTTCCATTGAGTTATAGCAATAGCAAAATTTAAAAAGTCACTCTACATGTAATACGAAGTTTTTTGTATTACCGAATTTTATGAGACACATTTCTTTTAGTTTTCAAATTATTTTTCTCCTTATTTGTCTTTGATATTGAATCAAATTCGTTCAAACAAAATATCAATGATTTTGAATATTACCCTACACAACAGTAAAAAATGTCTTAACAATCTATGATCAATAGTTTTTCATTCAGAAAATTTCGTCTAACCTTAAAAATAAAGACATATTCTGAAAGTTCTTAACAAAATTCTACAACTCTAGCTACAAAAATAATTTTTCTTTGCGATACACAACGATACAATAGTTGTACTCTTAACTCATATACAGATAAATCCAAAAAGTATTCGGATACTTATTAGTTCTTTCTTTGTATAGTTCCTTTTTGTGTAATACGAAAACAAAATATTAAAATTTCTCATTAAACCGAAAACAAATATATTCTCCCTTTTAAATTCTTTAATATTACTATACAAATCAACCAATAGAAAAAAAATTTAATTAAGTGTTCGAATACTTTTTAGACTACCTGTATAGAGGACGTATGTTATTTAATAAAAAGGAAAAAGCATAATGCACTATTTATTGAAGCATGACGATTGATAAACACATTTACTAACTATCAATCCGTCAGTAAAAAAAACCAAGACATGGGTAAGCCAAACTCTAAAGTAAGTGGTAGTGTACCATCATTTGATCATATAAAATCGGTAACAACATCAAAAAATGGTCGTAAAAAAAATATTCCAAGAAATTCAACTAATAAAGTATCTCGAATAGAGAAAACAGTTTCATTACCAAATGAAAAACTTCCATATTTTGTTGAAAATGCCATATTAATATGGCTTGATTCTTCATTAGATAAACAAACAGAATCAAATAAAAATTTAACAAAACAATTTTATCGTGTTAGCGATATAGTTCAAACATTTTTTAATATTGATGATTGTTTTAATTTTATAAATTCAATTAAATATGAAAAAATTTTTTTAATTGTATCCGGTGCACTTGGTCAACAAATATCATCACTTATAGAAAATTTAAATCAAGTTCATTCAATTTATATTTTTTGTGGTAATAAATCTACTCATGAAGAATGGACAAAACGATATACAAAAATTAATAGTATACATACAAAAATAAAAGAACTTTGTGAAACAGTTAAAAAAGATATTCGTCAATATGATAATAGTTTAACACCAGTAAGTATTCTTCAAACATTATCAATAAATGATTTAGATGATTCAAATAAAGAATTTATTTATTTACAAATGATGAAAAGTGTTCTTGTTGATATACAATATGATAAAAAATTTCGAAAAGAACTTATTAGTTATTCTCGACAATTTTATTTACTTAATGAACAACAATTAAATATTATTGATACATTTGATGCAAGTTATCATCTTCATTCACCTATATGGTGGTATACAAGAAGATGTTTTATATATTCAATGTTAAGAAAAGCTTTTTATTGTCAAGATTTTGAACTTATTTATAAATTAGCATTTTTCGTACGAGATCTTCATAGAGAAATCAAAAAATGTCATTTACAATCACATAGTTATCAACATCGTCCAATAATTGTTTATCGAGCAACATCTATGACAAATAGTGAATTCGAAAATGTAGAAAAAAGTCTAGGTAGTCTATTATCATTTAAGGATTTTCTAATAGCTACACTTGAACGAAATATAGCATTAAGATTTGTTAATATACTTCGTAATGATTCAAATGTAATTGGTATAATATATAGAATTACAATTGATCCATTACTATCATCAATTCCATATATTGCTTTAAATCATTTAAGTTATTTATCTAATACTGATGGTAATATTTTATTATCAATGAATACAATATTTCGTATTGATCAAATTGAACAAATTCATGAACGTTTCTATGAAATAAATTTAATTCCAGCTACAAAGAAAGATGAAGAAATTAAAAATGTTGTTGAATTTATGCAAGAAACATTAGAAGGTCTATCTGGATGGTATAAATTATGTAAAATAATGTTAGATATGAAACAATATAATCAAGTAGAAAATATTCTTAAATATTTATATAATCAAATAGAAGATAATCAACGTGAAGAACGTGCTTTTATTCAACATGAACTTGGTTATGTATGTGAATTAAAAGATAATTTAATTATGTCTATAAATCATTATAAACAAGCTATAGATATTTATTTAACTTATTTACCATCAAATCATTCAACACTTTTATCAACATATACTAATCTTGCCTCTGTTCTTCATAAACAAGGAGATTTAAATGGAGCATTACAACAATATCGAAATGCACTTAAAATTGATCAAACTGGTGATCAAAATATAGCTATACAACATAATAATATTGGTAAAATTCTTCAACAACAAAAAAAATATTCTGAAGCACAAAAATCTTATGAATTAGCAGTTGACACTTTATATAAAAATTTTCAATTTTCTCATCCTATATTAGCAGATACATATTATAATATGGCTAGTATGTTTTATTCGATGAAAGATTATTCAAATGCTTTAATTTATAATCAAAAAACACTTGATATTGAAGAAAAATCAATTCAATTAAATCAATCAACATTAGCATCAACTTATTTTAATATAGCAACAACATATGAAGGTCTTAAAGATAAGAAAAATGCTATTCAATATGCTACAAAAGCAGTTGAATCTGCTCGTCTTGCTTTTGGAAATGATCATTTAGAAACAAAAGAAAATCTTGATTATCTTGAACAACTTCAACAAAAAACTGAATCTGTAATATTATAATTTCAATTCAAAATAAATAACAATAAACTTTTCTTTTTGATTTATATTTGTTTCTTATTTACTCAAAATAAATTCACATAAAGTGTAGTCTGTACAAAATTTAAGCAAAACATTTTTTTTTGTCATGGTTGAATGGAGCTCGTGTCGTGTTACCTATAAAAAAAATATTATTTGCGACATATTTACACAATATTTTTGTAACCAAACTTGGATTAAAACCCAATGTCAAAATGATCAAATCTCGATCATCTTAATATTTATTCAAATATTTCTTTTGATTTTATTCGTCATATAGCTAGGAATAAAAAAAATGATGGTATCCTAAGATTTTGATCATCATCATTTGATTTCCGAAATAAACGAATATCATATTTCGAATTAACGCAAAAATCTACATCAAATAGTATATTCAATATTCAACACTAATTTTCGTCGAATTTCAACCTTAGTGAATGCATAGGTCAGAGTGTTCGTATATAATAGTAAGGAGTGGGGAGCTCTGATTGTACATTTTTGTGAACCCAAATCCAGGCCTGACTTTTTTCCCACAAATATCTGGCATTCTCTGTATACATCAACGAATAAAGGATCAAGATTTTAGCTATTTATTAATTACTCTCAAGAATCAAGTGTGAACGTATAGTTACTTTTTGTTGTTTATTTTTTCATCACTTGATGCTTAATAAATTAAAAGTTTGGAAGTGGCTATGTACACATATGTGTACATAGTCAGTCGACTATATATACTCATGTGCACATAGCCAAACAGCTATATACGCACAATTATTGAGTTATATTATAGTATTATATGTATTTGATTATTAATATAAACTCAATATCTTAGCTTTTTAATGATCTTACTTTATTAATTCTTTATTATATTCAATAAAATATAAATCAAATAAAGATGAGCTAATATAGAAGAATTTCTAGTGCCTCTTCTCTTAGGCTTTTGAAGGAAATGGTTAGATTTTATTATTTTCAATACATTTACCACAATAATCATATCAAGATATCTGATTTTAAAATAGTAAAGATAACGCATCTCTATGACATAGAGAAGTAGCAAAAGTTAATGTAAACAATCCACAATCATCATCACCAACTTGCTGTCGAACATTTTCAAACCCAAAACTTTTTCTTCATTAGAAAAAATGTTCTGTGAAAAATCTTTAAACCTGTTCCTACCCTCCAAGGCAAGTCAGGACAGATCACCCTACCCTGCAGACTTTATTTGAAGTAAATGTATTTCGTTTTAGTAAAGTTACAGGGACATTTTGAGGCACACATGTAAGATATTTGATTACGTGCAATGGATTTCTTTCATTTTCTTCTACGTGTCATGGTTGTAATACAATTACGTTTATATGTGATGCATTGATAGTAAATGTAGTTCTATTTTCGGGCACAACATTCGGAATTATATGTAAAACATTAATGATATTCTAGTGATCAGTTAACTCAGAGTGAATTTCCAAAAAGTTAATCACATATGAATTATGCTAAAGACAAGAAAACACGATAATGAAACCGATCACGACTGATGCATCACTTAATGTGCTTGCCAAGCAAAGAAGAAAGAAATTGTGTTAGCTTTCTTCAGGTATGATCGAATAATGTCATTTCCTGATATTCTTCATAAATTCGTATATTCTTTCTTTCTCGATAAGGATTTCAGCTGACAGAACATCATAAGGAACCTAGTATTGTACGAATTCGAAGTCCTAGCATGCGTCTTACGTTCATAAACACAAAAACATTGATGAACATACATGAAGTGAAACCTCATCAGAATCTTTAAAATTTCAGACATCGGTCACAACTGTACCTTTTTTTTATTTATGTGTCAGACGGTCAATCGATAGAGTATAAGCAGTTACTCATCCATTTCAAACAGTGTATCCCAATGAGCCTACTTTGATGCTGAAAATTATACCATTATAGCCAAACTCAGCAGAAATATGTCAAAATTGAGGCTATTTCGAACTTCTCGCCGCGTTACAACTCTTTTTTCTATTTTTTCACGACTACCAATCGATACAACTTGAGAGTGAGATAATACAGTTCGAGCCTGACACTTCAGGAAGACTGGTTTCATGCTGAGCAACAGATATATATATATACAGTAGAGTGCAAAAATAATTGCCGCTGCACTTACACATTTTCTCGAGCCATATCTGTCAAGCGCATGAACGAATTCTTCTCAAACTTTTATCAGCAATCAAGGATGTACTATAGATTGCAGTGAGGGTGAGACTCCTCAAAAAGTATCGTTTAGTAGAGCGAGAGACATCGTGATTCGAGTTTCCACTGCTTTTCTAGTATATCAAGAGGTCATCTTACACTGCCGGGACTACGACAATTGCTGAGCTGCGAAAATCGTATTCTTAAAGAAGGCTTCTGTTCATAGTATCTAACGACATGCAAATGAGCTCCAACCACATGGGATCTTAAAAGCAAATAGAACATCACGGTGTGTAGAACGATCAGCAAAAACGGCGCCCCAACCCGATTTTTGTACTAACTCGACAGTGACTTGTTCGAACGACTTGAAATTTTCAGAATAGACAGTCCTCAGCTATTAGATGAAATTTTGTTCCAAGTGCAGAATTCTCAAAATTCATCTTCAGCGTCAAAGAGAGGTCACAAGTTGCGAAGGTGGTGTTGGGTTTCTTTCCCACCTTAAAAAACAAGAAGACGTCGTATCGAGCTGAAACTTCGGCTACAAGATCTTGGTTCAAAACGAGGTTCATACCTTCTTTAACTTTTTCTCGAACACACCGTTTAGGCTAGAACATACTCAATGTACATAGGCAAAATGACGCTAAGTTATTTGAGTGCATCAATGAAGCTATATGTTTTACTGCTTTTTTTGACTGAAGGGAAAGAGAGCTAACTATTGATTATTATATTTATATACCCTGTTGTATCTATTATATATATATAAAAGAACTTTCAATATTTGTTGTGTTTAGTAGAGTGAATTTATGAAATACTAACGGCAATTATTTTTGCACTCCACTGTATATATGATAGAAGAACAGAAAGAAAAAAAATGCATATGACACATGAACAAGTGAACCATATTTTGTCGAGCAACTTGGTAAATAGAATAGATCATAATCATTGATTCAGTGTTGTGATCAAGAAAGTCTCTTTTTCAACCTTAATTAATTGAAAATCTTGTTAAGGTCTATGAAAACAAAATTTTTGCATGTAAATAAGCATGGTTATTTCGCAGCTTGAATAATTGCTCATCACACAGTTAGATTTATTCTACTTTTTAAAATTATGTCTATCAATCATATTATTTTAGTTAGGACTTTTAAGTACTGACAATTTCGGAAATGACGAATACCAATCTGTAGTTAATTCAATATAAAAAAAATGGAGTGATTTTTGATAAAATATTGTATACAACAACTTCACATGCATATATAATTAATTCAACGGATTTTTTCGATAATACTTGGGAAATGAATAGTTTGTATTTATAATTAGTTCCAAATGAAATTCTTATGAAATTCATAAAACCAATGATAGTTTGAGAATCTCTTATACTAAAAACCACGCACTAACTCAGTATAACAATAGGTATTATTAAGACAAACAGACTTTCATCAAATTGAATTAATTTTCAAAATTTTTCTAAAACTAATTTCAGTCAGTTCAAAATCATCAAATAAGTTATTTTCAAAGTGCATGTTAATTCTTTGCGTTACTGAATAATATCTTGCAACAGATTTGACAGCATATACTAATTTTAATTTACTACCAATTTTTTAAATTTGTTTTCTGGCAAGCACATTGTCGTACCGTACATTATAATGTCAAATTAGAGATATTCAATGATTTCACTGTGACTTCGTATTAGAATTTGGAGTAGTACCTAGGAGCCAAGAATTGGAAATTCAAGGAAATTTGAGAAATTCAAGTCAACATGTAACTTTAAATCACACATCTTGGGACCACCATGGAATTCGAGGAAATCAGGAAATTCAAGGAAATTTTGGACAATCAAGTAATTCAAGAAACTGAAGGAGCTTCAAGGGATAGACAGTGAAGGGTAGATAAGGGGTCTAATCAACCATGGAATTATGGAAATTCAAGAAAATTTTGGAAAATCAAGCAATTCAAGAAAATGATGGCAATTCAAGGAATTCAAGTGATACACAAACAATGAGGGATAAGGGGTCTCATCCACCATGGCATTATGGAAATTCAAGGCAGTTCTGGAAAATCAAGCAATTCAACAAAACGATGGCAACTCAAGGAATTCAAGGGATACTCAAACAATGAGGGATAAGGGGTCTTATTCACCATGGAATTATGGAAATTCAAGGAAATTTTGGAAAATCAAGCAATTCAAGAAAATCAAGGCAATTCAAGGGATAAATAGAGGGTGTGGGTGCGGGTGACTCTGGGTATGGGTGTCTCTGTCTTTCTTGCTACATTCGCTTCCCACCTTCACCCCTTGCACCCACACCCGCTCTATATCTCTTGAATTTCTTAAACTTCCTACATTTTCTTGAATTGCTTGATTTTCCAGAATTGCCTTGAATTTCCATAATTCCATGGTGGATGAGACCCCTTATCCCTCATTGACTGTGTATCCATTGAATTCCTTGAATTGCTTGATTTTCCAGCATTGGCTTGAATTTCCATAATTCCATGGTTGATTAGACACTTTATCCCTCATTGTCTGTCTATCCCTTGAATTGCCTTGATTTTCTGGAATTGCTTGATTTTCCAGAATTTCCTTGAATTTTCATAATTCTAGCATAGATTAGATTCATAACTGCCCATAGGCTGTATATAGCTAGAATTGCCAATTCTGAGATCCTAGGGTTATCTCAGAATTTGCACTGCAAAACGTCAGAAAGAAAGAAAATGATCGCTTTTAGCTTGAAGATAGTTAAAGTTCTGGCATAGGAAAAACATATCTTTAATTATTTCTGGATTGTTGCTTTTCAAGTAAATAATATAGAAAACACGGCATATTCATATTCATCTAACATTGGAAATTCTAGACAATATTTCTTTTTCAATGACCAAATTTTGCTTGTAGTAGAAAAACAAAGAGTGAACCTTTTTTCTGCTTAGGTATTTGTCAAAGTTATTGAAAGATAGTTTAATATACTGACTCGTTTAATATTTAGATTAAGAGATAAATAAGATTTCTCGCCATATCTATGGTTATCTATTATGAGCAAATTTTATAACAATCGTTGATCACTCCACGTCAGCAATTATTGAATATGATCAGACTTTCAAAATACTTTGTTGTTAGAGAATATGTAATGTCATTAGTAAAAATGAAGATGTTGCCTATTCCTTGTTAGAATTTTACAGATTGTATTCTATAAATTTAAAAAGAAAAAAGTCAATCGTCAAAATTAGTTTTTTTTCAAAACTTCTTCGATGTTTAAATTACTTGTAAGTTATACGATTCTTAGAGTAGGATGTATTTAGTTAAGTCTTTTTTGAAAAGCTGTAATAACATGCACTAAACATTGCAACAATAATATATAATGAAATACACTTTCATGTTTTCAACTTGACCAGGTTATGTGCTGATACATTTGAATGAAGAATTATTTTGTTTTACGTGTTTTTGTGTTTATTTAAAATTATGTCTTGAGCCATTTCAGAGGAATTTGATAATCAATACATTTGAACGTGTATCAATAGCTGAGCACATCATATTTTGTCCAGAACTATACAGCTAATGTAACATGAAGAAACTAATTCAAAATAGTATGAAAAAATAAACAATCTTATGAAAATTAAGATCACTATCTTCTATTAAGCTTTTGCTACATGTTCCGAATACATAGAATGAATACACTTTCAACTTAAGAATATAGCATTGTGACATCTCAACAAAATGTGATAATCATTCCTATTTCATAGTTTTGGCATGGAAACATGTCTGTGCTCATATATTCAAAATGGAATTAATCTGCAATAAAATATTGCGATATGTTATAGTTGAATGGAAAAGATTAGCGTCTTTGAGAGTGTCGGCAACAATTAGGAAATTCGGTGTGTATGATAGCAATGATACATTACGCTTAATCCAAAATCTAATAATATGAGATAAAGATAAAAGTTTTAAATGAGAAAATTTATTCTAATTATATTATAAACTGAGTTTTCGATCCTCATATGATCATTTTCAACCAAATAATAAGAGTTTAGATATTAAAAAAACACGAAAACTAGTATCATAATCAATTAAAACACAATAAACATTTAACAACATACACATTAATATCATAGATATTAGTATCATCATATCGATTGAAAAACTAACCTTGATATTAACATATAAGAAATATCTAGGAAGTTTAAGTTTTATAAATTCATATTTTGAGTTCTAAGCAATACGCAATAAGTATGTAGAAAAAGTGAAAATAACGGCATAAATTTCAATATTTATAAGGTAATATCAAGACTGTTTTTTCAATCGATATGATGATACTAATATCTATGATATGAATGTTTATGTTGTTAAACGTTCATGACATTTAAATTGATTATGATACTAATTTTCAAATTTTTTTTAATATCTTAAGCCTTGATATTTAGTTGAAAATGATCATATAAGGATCAAGAATTCCCGTTTTAATATAATTATGACAATACTATCTTTGTCTCATTTTATTAGATAAATAAAAATACAGATTGATTATCCAAGTTCATTTTAAAGATCAAATATGCACGAATAAGACTTAACTACAGTAGTCATATGCAAAAAAAAATGACAAATGGACAAATATAGATATAACATAGAATGCAATATGATTGGTGTAAATGAAAAAGGATAAGATATACACACTATTGTGTGTAGCGTGTGTGTGAGTGTAGCTTATCTTAACCTTTTTTTCATCAGACCACGTACTATTAATATCCTTATTGAGAATTTTGCACATACAAGAATGACATCTTTCAAAGTAATATATTTTCATATGATGATACATAAGTGGCGTTTCCTGCATTGTCATCAGTGAGTTAATTGTTTAGTGTGGACGAGTATTGGTTTACAACAGAGCTAAGTTAATTCACTTCTGCAGTGCGTTTGATCCCAAAAGATATTATGGAAGTTATTTGATTGGCATGAGTGAGTAGATAAGTAAACATAAATCTATCGAGAAAACATCATACTAGAGGTATAGATTGATTACCAATCTAAACTAATTCGTTCAGTTGATTTCTGTAAAAAAGATGAAGAGTATTTTCGATCGATAAAAGAAGTTTTGGTATCAAATTTGTGAGTAACACACATAAACTGGTTTTTTTAAATTAAATTTGAAAAATACTAGAAAAAAATTGTTCTTTTCAATATCATAATATATAATATATTTATTTCTATCTTTTAGATTATGTTTATTATGAAAAATCTAGTATTTTTTTTAATCTTATTAGTCGAACAAAGTATAACAAATGATGATTTTGATCGTTTACCAAAGCCTCCAGTAAATTATCGTCATTTTGTTGAACAAGTTGGTCAAACTTATAAAATTTTGGGTTCGTGCAATGAAGTGAAATTCACTGAACGTATCTCCCGTTGCATTATACAAATAGGTCATAAATATATGCCTAAATACATGTCTATTAATTTTGCTCAAGAATCAACTGGAACTGGAGTTATTATATTTAAATCAATCAAAAATGATATATCTTCTATTATTATTTTAACAACATTTCATATAGCTGTACCTCAAATGAATTTAAGTTTCTTTACTTTCGCTATTATTACTTTTTTAACAACATTAATCATTCTAATAGGATCGCTTATCTTTTATTCATCGATTATTTCTCAACAACTATTGAAAGTATTTTGTGGTTTAATTATATATATGATAATTTGCACATGCTTTATGTATTGTATTATATTAATGATTTATCCATTTTTATTTGAATCATTATTTCGAATTCGTGTAGTATCTGAAGGAAAAAATGATTTCAATATCGGATCATATTCAATGAATTGTCAGTTAATATCATCAAAATTAATATTGTCAAAAGATTGGTGGGATGATATAGGTTAGGAAAATTATTATTTGAATTTTTTTCTTAATCTTGATAAATTTAATTCAATAACGTAAAAATCTATATATTGAAGATGAATGAATAACTTCCTATGAAAACTTATCATTTCTCAATCTAACTTTGAGAGCATATCCTGTTTTTTTTTAAACGAGAGAAATGAATCTATTATTAGCAAGTGGTAAATCTCTTTTCGAATGAATTAGCCAAGATTTCTAAAAATAGCTGAGCACTATTTTTCAAGAAATAGATTATAAGTTTTTCGATTTTATAGTCAAAACCAAAAATCATTATTATTTATTAAAAAAAAACAGAAACGAAATAAGTCCATTGAATATTGAAAGGATTTGTTTTGTTTTTTTTCGTTGGAATTTGATTATAATCGAACATGTTTCGATAATTCTGGTATTTATATAATAAATAATTCAAAAAAGAAAATCTGTTTTTAAAATTTCGATTTCTTATCAATTATCGACAATGATTTCGAAATTTAATCTATTCGAACATTTTTTAAAATTAAACTGATATTAATAAAGTTAAATTCAAAACACTAATATATATTGTCAAAAAAAAAATAATTTCTATAAAATAATTAGTCATAGTTAAGAGTAATTCAAAGTAAAAATACTTTAGTAAATTTATATGAATAAATAATCAAAACTAAATAAATATGTTAATTGTATAGTTCTCTAAAATAGATAGATTTTTGTTTCTGTTTCGACATGCTATGTCCCAATTTAATATTTAACTTTTACATATTTCTTATTTAATTATTTTCTATTAAAGTTTTTAAATAATTCTATTATGTAAGACTTCACTTTCAATCTCTATCATAAATAATATTGAAAATTTCAGAAATGAATTCTGTTTCTTTTTTATTTAGCCATTATAAAATGTTCAAATATTGAAACGAACCTGTTTAGTTACATTGAAGTATGTCAAGCAGCATTAAACAATAGTCAATCAATATCATTTAGTTCATCTATAAGTGTAATTGGATTCGTTAGTAGACCACCAGTCTCATTTGATCTTATTATTGATCCCTTTTTTTCCTCATTATCACCTTTGATAAGTATTCCTGCAATTCATGGTAAAACACCAGAACATTTTTTTTTACATAATAAATTCATGAATTGTACTGGACAATTACGATTAATTGATAATCGAAAGTTGTTCATAGATACTCCATCAACTTATGGATTCAGCGGCGCTCCTTGTGTTTCATCATTAAATAGAAATCAATGGGAATTTATCGGTATTTTAACAGGCGCATCGAAATTATGGAACACATGCATATCATTACCACAATCAACAATCTTCAATTATTATTATAATAAAATAGTTCTAAATAAAGTCGAAGACAATGTATATAAAAATGATTTGTAAAATGATATGATTATTTTTATTTCTCCATTATTAAGTTGAGCTTCATTTAAAATAATAATCGAATGATTCTAAGTAATTAGTTTATTATCGAATCTATTAAATAACATTTGAAATGGTAATCAACTCAGTTGATTAGAAATTCATATGATTGATAAGTGATGGTAACAAAACTAGTGTGTGGGTGTGGATGTCTGACTGTAGTTCCTCTTTTGACCCAGGAGCCCTCCCACAGTCAGACCAACACTCATGTTCACCCACCCATCCACACCCACTTCACAGTCACGGCCACAACCACCCACACCCTAGTTCATTGAAGAAGAAGAACCAACACAAGAAGATATCGATTCAAGGAAGGAGTCCATTCGATTACTTCAACATCAAGCGGATCAACTGGAACTTCTTCAGTTCATTCTTTCACCACCTTATTCCAACAAGAACAGAATTGTAAATGTTAATGTCATGGATGACTCTCTTTCGAAGACGAACAATTGAGAAAATCTCGTATACATCGAGAGAATTCGTAATTTGATCGAATTTCAAGATGAAAGTCATAAATCAAAAAATGAAAGTATTTGAATAATAGTTTTTTCATTTTACAAATAGTTCTTTTTAGGGATGTTCAGCTCACGCTCATATGAGCGCTCATGAGCGTGAGCGTTTTTGACTTGTGGAAAGTGGAATCCTCCCTGATCACGTTTTTCAACTTTATTCCCCGAAAATCAACATTGACGATTTTTGTGCCTGGGATTCCCCTCAGGTATCATAAAAAAAAGCGATTTTTTTTTCGAGTCAAAACCGAATGTGCTTGTAGATTCAAATATGATGATTACGAATATCACATTAAGAGCTCTCGAAATCCTTTTATTCCTAAGATAGTTCTAACTACTCTGCCATCCCAGTTTTCATTGTTGAAGTCCTCATAGAATAATTAATCACTTAAGTTTACCCACAAACTTTTTTCCTAGCCCAAAATTTTGAGTTCTCTATAAGTCTGAGCTTTTTGTGCAGGAAAAAATGTAATTTTGAAAAAAAAGTGGTCATTCTGACCGAAAAATTGATCCTTTTTCTTATGCATAGGATTTTGTCTGGATAACATTTTAAGAAACTATTGATGTTGGAGCATGAAATTTGGACCATTCGGGTAGTTTTTCAAGCTCTCTCCATTGGTAACACTAAAAATAATTTGAAAAGGTGTACAGCATGGTCAAAAGCTCTAAGTTCTGGCGAAATTGGTCCTTCGATTAGATTTATCTATATATTGGACGTGTGGCACGAGATCAGTCTTTCGGCGACGTCAAGCTTGGACTATGCATCCTAATTTTCAAGTTCTATCGACTGATAGGGGTAAAAAAAATGAAAACAGAAGAACGACAGAAGAGAAAATCCCAAATACTTGAACATGTAGCAGTTTTTTAGTATGTTCATCGATATTTCTGCGACCGAGTTTTCTTAAAGAGAAGCTGATCTCTTTAGGGGACTTTTTGTGGTTCTATCAACTGGCGATACCAGTGGTAGGTAAAGAAGATTGAAGGTGGGGAAAAGGAGACAAGATTATCAAATATTCCTATGTCTAATTTGAACTCTAGTATGATCGGATGATGAATACTCTCTAGAGAATACTTGTGTGGAAAGATAAACATAAATTGGGCAGTTGTATAATGGACTTGAAATAGAAAAGAAAATGTTATCTGCTGAACAAATTTCAAGATTGTAATACTTCATTTCTATCTGTTGTCTGATTATTAGGGAAAAGAATAGAAAATTAGATTGCAAATGTTGAAGACTAAATGTGGAGATATCGTAGTAGCTCTATTTAAATTGAATTAAATCAGCTTCATTATTCGATTTTGTCTCTAACCACAACGAGAAACATAGTTTAAATTAAAATAAATCTACAATATTTCCATCAAAATCAAAAACAACTAGCTATCAATTTTTTTATATAGGTATTTAAAGTTAAGTCTTTCAAATTAAGGACTTTTGTAATCTACAGTTTGTTCTGCTATATTTATCCTGAAGGAATTCTTCTGCACGTTTAAACACAGACTTTTTTCGAAGAGCTGAATTGCTCTGATATTACTATCGACAAAGATTGGTGAGAGGTAAATGAGATGCTATAAAACTTTTCGATAGAGATCTAGTTTGAAGTAGATTAATTTAAAAATTCAGTTATTAGCGATTTTTGATATGATGCCAGTTAACATACTATTTTATCGTCTATAAATTTATTGCTGCTTTGATCATTATACGTAAGACGATAGTGATCGTATAACTTATTTTTTCAAATTTTTTAGTAAATATACACTATATTTGACGTAAGTTTTCAGCGGAAAGAAGTCAGCATTTTGAAGAACTAACAGGATATTTTTCTAACTATCATATAAGATGCTGGGTAATGAAGACTAAATTTTTGTCACAATTCAAAGATAAATCACGTCAATAAAGGTACTGTCCTCAGAAGCATCATTAGAGTTGAAGATTGACTCAAACTGTTTTCTTGCTGATGTAACATATAAGAGAAGTGGTAAGAAACTTCTCTAGTTTCTAAAAGAGTGACCAAGAAATAAACAGTTCCATAGTGACTCGTTATAAACTCGATATCCTGATATTGATTGGCTTTACAAGAAAAAGTCGCTTCAGGTTGATCAAAGACAATAAGACGAGTTACAATCTCATTTTCATATAAGATCCGAAGGTTAAGCTTCTAACGATTAAAGGAAAATATCTTGCTTCGTGCAAATAACAGAGAAAACCCAATCGTTCTCACCACCTATTTATAATAAACTCAGATGCAGATCACAGTAAGACGTACAGCTTTTTCAATACAAATGTATTCTTATTGAAAACGCTCATGGATAGTCGATTGAATTCTCAGGTTGAAAAATTAAAGCTTTCGAATAAAAAAAAAAGGAATACCGAGCACATGCTTGCTTTTTGTGTTGGCAGGGATTAGCGCAATCAGAAATACAACATCATTAATCTTCATGCTATAAATATATGTAAATAAGTTATTCTAACTAAAAACCACTTCTCATAGTCTTCGAAATCTACTAAGCATGCTATTGGCAAGATTTCTATTGCAGGTTAACAGATTATGACCTCAGTAACCTATATAATGTCCTAAAACAAGTTAATTATTGATTCTTTTGGATAACTTAACGAATCATAAACTTTTCAACTATTAGTATAATCCAAATTTGAGATTGTTAGTCAGTGATTATTATTTGCATTAAAAGCAAAAATCGAGTTCTCCAATGAATCCGTATACAATTTAAATTTTTCACAATCAAACAAATCATTAAGTATTCATAAAGCGGAATAGAGAAAAGATTAAAGTAAAAATTAATCAATTTATCTCAGGAAAGGTTACCTTCTCGGATTGCGAGCTAATTCACTCTTCATATGTTTTTCAATTTCTCAGTTTTAAGCTAATTAACTAAGAAAAGAAAATATGAAATCTTTTATTTTATAATTAATCGACAAGGAAAAAGGTGCAATAAACGAGAGGAAAAGCAGTGACACGAAATAGCTGTCATTTATTGTATTAAAAATAATAAAATCTAACCGTTTCCTTCAAAAGCCTAAGAGAAAGAGGCACTAGAAATGCTTCTATATTAGCTCATCTTTATTTGACTTACGTTTTTTTCTATGTTTGTGTATATTAATATTTGATTTATATTTTATTGAATATAATAAAGAATTAATAAAATAAGATCATTAAAAAGCTAAGATATTGAGTTTATATTAATAATCAAATATACATAAAACTATAATATAACTTAATATTCACTAATTAATCGATTATAGCTACATGAGTAAACCTAGTCTATTGACTATGTGTACATAGTCACTTCCTAAAAGTTTTCATTCTGATTGAAAAGAACATCATGTTAACCACAAAGAAAATTGAACAGTTGATTCATAAACAAAATTCATCATTGAAAATCTTCAGCTATATAAAATAGTTTTAGTTATATTTATGGAAACGAAATCCAGTAAGAATATATTCTATGCAATCAAAATGAAGATATATTTCTTTATAAATCAAATTTTATTACTAATTCACTATTCATAGTTGTCAAAATAAAAACAAAAAACAACAGTTTCCAATACTCAAACAAGTATCAATCAGTTTTATGCATCTTCAACAAATGAACCAGCAACTCCAGATCGAATTAAGCCAAAAAATTAAGGTTGCTTGTGTTGAATTTGTAGCATTTGACTTTCGATCATTTAAAATAACTAATAGATATCAGTTTTAAAAGTCTTGAACAGAAATTTTCCATGCTTAGCTATAGGAAGGTATGGATCCACGTTTTTGTGAGTTCAGGTCTAACATGACCCACAATTTCCTAGTGAGGAAGTATAAGGATCAAAATTAGTTTTGAATAGTAGGTTTTTATCAGTTGTTTTTTGCTACCATATCGATTTTCGAAATAATATTTTTCAAAAAGCATATATGATATTTTTTTCCTATGTATATAAAGAGTAAAGTCATACGAAATATTTGGATAAGTATTGAGATTATCGAGACTTAATGCTATTGACGTATTTTAATTTTTATATATTTTCTTGATTTTCTTTTTTTTTTTTAAACGTAAGTTTGCAGTACTGACAACAAGAGTGAAGATGTAACATTTACTATTACAGTGATAATGAATTGTTGACTATATGTTCGAAAGGAATGATTATAAATACTATGGTTTTAAAAAACGTTGAGTTGATTGGATATGAAACAATAATATTCTTCTGTGATAATTAAAGAGAATATCTATTCTTCTTTTGTTTTTGTCTCTATTACTTCTTCAGATTCTTATTACTTGGTGTTGTTTTTTATATATTAAGTGTATGTCATAATATTCAGATCAGATGAATAATCTCAACGATAAACATGCGCAATTAGCTGAGAAAACTACATATATATCTTAAGAGTACGTATGTGACTGTAACAAAAATTACTATTTTGATGTTTTCATCTCTTTGTTGATATAAAAAATTATACGAAATAAAAAGAATTAAATTGGTTTTTTTTTTCTTGTGTCTTACATTATGTCAAATTCTTTTCAATATTGTCCATTGCAGAATACTTACAGTAGTGTAAAGAAACTGATTCATTTCATAACCTTTTATGTCAATAAAGATAGAGATGAGAAAAAGATGACAAATTTTTTGTTACACCCACACGAGATATATTTGTAGTTTTCTCAGTTAAATTGCACATGTTTATCGTTAAAACTCTCTCTATAGTCGAAGTAATATGACGTGCTCTTGACCTATAAAAAATGATAAGAATTTCGAGATATCATCAAACAAATATAGATGTTCTGTTTCTTTTATATACAAGTATGGATGAGACAAGTCAAATAAGTGGTTTACAAACTTTTTTTTTCTCAACAATTTTCCATTAGACTTGTTTGAAGGTAATATAAAATCTTTCAGATATCTTTAAATGAATTATTATATATTTATGGATGGTGAGAATGAATAAAAACTGCTTATATCATTAGTAAATGAAATTTTTTTTTTTTTTTGAAAATATTTCTTTATATTGTAAATTCATGATTCCAAACCATATAACTAACTTTAAAAAAATAAATAAAGGCACTATTTGTATTTCATATTTTTCTCGACTAGCTTTCATTTTAGAAATTGATGTTTACAAGAGATATGAACCTTTCCAAAAATGCATGTTGTATAGACTATTCATGGAAAAGAGTCTATATCTTGAAGAAACTTTGTTTAAAACTTGTGATTTTTTTCTAACGTAAGTTAGTCTAGTCGAGTTCTCTCTATATGTGGAAATTTTCAGATCAAAATTCGAAGATACGAGTTTTTCCGAAGGGATTTCTAGAAAAATAGACACATTAAAAATTCAATAGCTTAGTCAGATATGAATAGTGAACCCATTTTCTTTTAAGTTTTTTATTAGAATACTATTTAGTATTTATAAACAACAAATAATCATTGAAATCGGAAGGAAGCAGCTGAAGAGGTTCATCTTGTTAATCTCAAAATATTCCTATTTCGATTCTCTTAGAACATTTAATATTAACCTCTAATTTAGAGAATAAGATTTTGACCCTTCATAGAAATTTAGTAAAACATTTTGTAGTCCAGAAAAAAGCTCTGTCTTCCAGCTATGTTCGAATAATTTGCAATCAAAAGTCATCGCTTAGAAAAATGATACTGTTTTCGGACATTTTGCTTAAAAATGCGCTAAAACTTAATTCTTTAAATTTATATTTTTATATTTGAAATAGAAATGAATAGTACGTTATACCGAATGTTCATAATGAGAATATAACTCTGTATCCAGATGAAATTAACAAAAATAAGCCTGATTTTCGACTCAGTTACAAGAAGTCAGTCACTATTCCATAATGCTTGGTTGAAATGACCTTCACTGTATATCACAAGAAAGAGGTTAGTTCATTGCATTGAAAAATTTTCTCTGACATGTTTTATGTTTGTTTAATCATAGGCAAAAAAAAATTCAAAGTTTTCAGAAATTTGTACATGTTGAAGAAGCGAAATATTATTTGGACACTTATATAAATTAGAAGTCAAGATTAAACGTTTTAATGTAATTTTCTCGAGAATTAAAATGGAAATCTTTTGATGCTATTGCAACAATGAAAACATGAAATACAAATGGTATCATTATTTATAATCTACTCGTTATATAATTATTAATAATAGACAATAAAGACTATTTGATCGATGACAGAAAACTTTTAGCAGAAACTTAATTGTAAATAAAATTAAAAAAAATATTGACTAGATACATCCTTTAGATTTCTCTTTGATTTTAATCGATTAAAAATTACAAATAAGAAACAAACAGTCTCAGGATTTATCATGACTCATCACATTGTACGATCACCGTCTTTGATTGGTTCGAATCGCTCCTTTTCCCTTCATATATCAACCTCTATTTCGTTATTACTTTAACTGTCAAATCATAAAACAGAAAAGAAAATGCATTAATATGTTGTATGTTATATAAACGAATAGCTATTTGATCACAAGAGAGAAAACAGTGAAGTCATCAACTAATGAAACTATACTATAACGACAATTTTTATGTTTATTTATTATTAGTAGCTGTAAGTGTAAACTCCTATGATGTGAAGTTGATTTTCAACAATAATAAATGGTTTTCGTTTTTTTTCTTGTGTTTTTTTTTGTATTCAAGATTATTTCTTATACTGTTTTCGTTTGTCTTTTTTATTCAAACGATGCAGATATATATTAAAAAACCTTCTATATACAACAAATCAGTAATCATATAATACTCTTTATATAATATCTTTGTTTTCTTTTTGACATACAAATATTTTCAAAATGCCAAAAGCAACAACAAATTCAAATGCTGCTCCATGTAAATATTCTTTGTTTTAATGATAGAAAAAGAAAATTTCTATATTTTAATTATTTATCTATAGCTCTTGCACGTACTATTCAAGCAAAAAAACGTCGAACTAAAAATGCTGGTAAACCACGTCCACCTCGTGATTTAATTCAAAAAAAGATGTAAGTTAATTTATTATATCTTACGAAAAATAATCTACTTCATTTGTTTCTATATTTTGCTAACATGTAGAAAATTTCTAGAGTAATGTAATCTTTCAACGTTTTTTGCTCATATTTAGATAGAGAATATTTAGTAGATTCATTTTGCAGAAGTTCAGTTTTCGTACAAAAAAAAACAAATCCCTTTGTACACATGAAAAAGTTTCATCAGTTTTGAATATTACATTACTAAGATATGAATTTTTTTCAATATATCTACATGTTTTCTTTAAGTACTGTACAATATATTGACAAAATCCATATTTTAGCAATGCAATGTCTAAAATTGATGAAACTTTAGATCGAGACCTTGATGCATACAAAATTTCAGGTCAAAGTTTTTTTTTTTGTCGAACATTGAATTCGTCAAGGAAAAATCTATTAAAAAGTCATTTTTGTCGATCAAATCTAAGTATGAATAGAAAAAAAAAAATTGAACGCTACGCTACTCTACTAGTCTCCTATATATTTGTAAATATAGGAACAGATTACCTGAGAATGTTTTCTTGTTAATTAAACAAAACGAAAGCAAAACAAAAACAACAACAATAATCTTTGTTAGTAATCGATATAATTATTCATTGAAGAAACAAAAAAGAAAATGAATCATAATTATTGTTTCATATCTTGATATACATGAATGACTATGATTTATTGAAAGAGAAGATGATAATAATTATAGATATGTAATGCTTGACGTATCTTATTCATATATGCTGATTGACTTTTGATAATTTATCTATAAGAACTAATAGTTTGTCACCAAAATTTAGTTACAAAAATCTTAACATTGTTCATTGATGATTATACCTTTTCATCATTTTCTTTACTTGCCTAATAATCAATGGAATTCACGTATTAATATTTTTGATTTTCAAATATGTTCATTATATCGGAGAAATCTATTATTTCAAACAAACATTTATACACGTACATCAATAATAAGAGAAATCCCATATCCTATGATATGGATTAGGTGAGATACCTTAAAAATCATTCGATTTAAATCAAGAATTAGCAAAAAAAGTCTTTTTCTTTAAGTAAAATTTATATTTTATAATATTATTTTCCTTAGAAATAATGCTCCAACTCCTGTAGAACCTACAACTGAAAATTTACCAATTCCCCAATCGGATTCATCGTTTACAGTATCCAGTAGTGGTGGTTTATCATCGAGTGCACCACTTCCTAATACGTAATTTTTAATAATTTTCTCTAAAACAAAAATACAACATATTGCATTTATATAGAATTCTAAACATAAATGAAAATCTTATGATCGATAAAGAAAATGAAAATGAAAATGAAAATAATTCAATAACTGTTCGAATTAATAAAATGGAAAGTGATAATGAAGAAGTAGAAGAAGAAGCTCATGACATTCGTGGTTCAGATGATGATGAACAAGAAGATCCAAAAGATTATTGTAAAGGTGGTTATCATCCAGTAGCTATCGGTTCAACATTTAATCAACGTTATCATGTTATACGTAAATTAGGATGGGGTAATAATAAACAGAAAATATTCGAAATTATTTTCTTTTTTTGTTTTTTCCTTCATTATTTAGGTCATTTTTCAACTGTATGGTTATGTTGGGATCGTAAATCTGCAAGATTTGTTGCTATGAAAGTTGTTAAAAGTGCTAAACATTATACTGAAACAGCTATAGATGAAATAAAATTATTAACAAGTGTTCGTGAAAGTGATCCATCTGATCCATTTCGTCTTAAATGTGTTCAATTATTAGATGATTTTAAAGTTGCTGGTATCAATGGTACACATGTATGTATGGTTTTTGAAGTACTTGGTCATAATTTACTTAAATTAATTATACGTTCAAATTATCGTGGTATACCAATACCTAATGTTAAATTAATTATTAAAGAAGTACTACAAGGTCTTGATTATTTACATCGAAAATGTCAGATTATTCATACGGATGTATGAGAAATGATTTTCTTAATTTTAAAAATAAATATTGTTTTTTTTTTTTTGTTTCCTATAGATTAAACCAGAAAATGTTCTTATGTGTGTTGATGAAGAACATATACGTGCTTTAGCATATCAAGCTTCTGAATGGCATAAAAATGGAGCTAAACCTGTTGGATCAGCTGGTAGAAAATCTTTTGTTTGTTAATAAATTATTCATTTTTTCTTTTTTTTTTTTGTAGTCGCTACGACACATATTGTCAATAAACCAGATTTAAAAACTATGTCAAAAAATAAGAAGAAAAAATTAAAGAAAAAAGAAAAACAAAAACAAAAAATGCTTGAATTAACACATCAACAAATTCAAGTAAATTTAATTTTTTTTTTTCAAAAATATTTTCATTTTGAAAATTTTTTTGAAGGATGCAGAAAAACAAAAACAAAAACTTTTAAATTCACCAAATAAAATCGATATAAATAAATTATCTATTACGGAAGAAATAGAACTTTCAATAGATGAAAAAAATCTTAATGGACATAAACAAAATTCACCAGAAGAAAGTGATGAAGATAATTCTGGTAATGTACATGAAAATAATGAAACTGAACAATCACTTAATGAACAAGCAGCTATGGCTGCAGCTGCAGCTATTTCAGGTGATACAAATAAACAAATAAATTCAAATGAATCTGATTCATCAGATAGACGTATGTCTTTTCTTTATTGTTGTTTTTGAATTTAAGAATAATTATTTTAGCTCGACCAATGGCTGAACGAACACCAAATCCTGTTTTTGAACTTGTACCAGAAGATGTTCTTCAAGTTAAAATAGCTGATTTAGGAAATGCTTGTTGGACAGTAAGTTTAAGCGAATAGAACAAAAAAAAACATTTTTATTTGATAATTATTTTATTTTCTTAGTATCAACATTTTACTGAAGATATTCAAACACGACAATATCGTTCACCTGAAGTTATACTTGGAGCTGGTTATGATACATCAGCTGATATATGGAGTGTTGCTTGTATGGCATTTGAATTAGCAACTGGTGATTATTTATTTGAACCACATAGTGGAGAAGATTATAGTCGAGATGAAGATCATATTGCACATATTATTGAATTAGTAGGTCCAATGCCGATTGAAATTGCTCATTCCGGTCGATATTCAAAAGAATTTTTTAATAGACGAGGTAACATATGTTTGTTCTTTTTTTTTTCGTATATAAAATTAAATTTAGGACAATTACGTAATATAAAACAATTAAAACCATGGGATTTATATCATGTATTAACTGACAAATATAAATGGCCACCATATGAAGCTATTGAATTTACACATTTTCTCGAACCAATGCTTCACTTTGATGTTAATCAACGTGCAACAGCTGCTGAATGTTTAATGAATCCATGGTAAATTATCAGAAAATTTTTTTACAAATGTTACAATAACATTTATATTAACTTTAATCTATAGAATTCTTATAATTCTGTAAATGTTTAAGTCATATGAATCTTTTAAAAGATTAACATTGTAGATTAAATATCAAATTTATTTAACTTTAAATTGATAATTAAAATTTTGAGAGGTTCTATTATAGGAAAACTGTTAATACAATTTCTGAAAGATTAAAATCGTAAAACATGATATAGAGCTACTCTTGCTAATCATAGGAACATTGTTTTACTTAATCGTTCAGAAATGCAATAAGAAAATAGTTCATATACTAGAACAAGACATTATTGATATAAGACCTGTTACTATCTCTGACAAACGTCTATCACAGTCGGTAGAAAGGGAGTGGATTCAAATTTTTAAAACAAAAATAAAACCATGATTTAATCTTAGACATATATATATATATATATGTCTTATGAGGGAAGTGTTCCAATTGATTAATCGTTATTGAGTTCAGATTATGTACATCCTGTAGACTCTAATAAACTATCAATACTTTGAGAAGAGCTTGGATCTTTAGGTTATTGTATTTTTTAAGTCAATGGTGTGGTCTTGGTTAGGAACACTAAGAAAACTGATTTTCGAATTTCGACTTAAAACTTTCTATCGCGGTAGAACTTAATGAGAATATTTTATTGTGAATATTTCAGATCTTTTCATTGTTCCTATTCTAAGATACAGTTATGATAAAATCTTATCTTGTACACTTCTCATATGCATTGACAGATTAGATATTCTTATATGAGGAAAGAAGCAAATTAAAGGATTTGAAACTTTCACTATAAATTTTTCTCATTAAGATCTATATCTATACAAAGTTTCAAGTTGGAATTTGAAAATAAGTTTTTCTTGTGTTCTTATCATGGCATTGACTGAAAAAAATATTGTAGAATATAAGCTAAGAGTTCCAACTCTTCTCATAGTATTCATAGCTCATTAGAGTCTGTATGATGCATATAGTTCACACTTCAAAGCGATTAATCAATTAAGAGATTTCCTTTGTTAGACTTGAAGAAAATTCTTATTGCTATCTTTATCCTAACTTGATTTTCTAGAAAAAAAAAATTTTTTTTTTCTATCAGATACGTAATTATACAAAATTCATGTGATTTATATTTAGGATCACTGGTGAACCATTATTTGATAATTCAGTTGATGGTCTTCTATATTCTGAACAATTTGGTTATGGAAGTAGTAATGAGCCTAATTCATTGGCAGCTCAAGCTGGTGCTGCTGGTTTTGATTTTCATTCACATTCAGCAACTGACCTTGATAGTTTCTTATCAGCAGCTATGGGACATCATCAAATATTGCATGGTGTTGGTGGTTTTAATCCAAATGAATACGATGAAGAGGAAATATCTGAAGATTATGATGATATAGATGAAGATGATGATGATGAACAATTAAATGGTGATGATAGTAGTCAAGGCGAGCTTGATGAATGATTATTAAAATAGGATGGCTGTGTATATGCATACATATTTTATGTATCACTTTTGAATCTTTTCAAAATAGAAACAGAAATACCTAAATACCAAATGCAAAACAAAAAAGCGTCTGACTGTGATACGCATAGGTATAGTCTAGCAGCCATATTTTTTTTTTTTCGTTTGCATGTTTGTTTATAAAACAGTGTTCGCAAAAAAAAAGCATTCCCAAACTTTAGAAGAGCATCAAACAAAATGAGATCAATGTACATTTTTCTTTTCTTGAAAGCAAGGAGGCTTCAATAGGTATTTGTGTTTCTCACATACGTATCCCGTTCAATTTTTTGTTTGTTTGTCTCTTGTGTTTTCTTTTCGTTCTTGCGATAATAAGTTTACTTTACTTTTGCCCTTCTAATATCTATCGTTCACTCTATCATAAAACATTTTTCCTTTTTTCTTTTTTTTTTGTGTGCACTTAATGCGTTTGTTGAGAAAAAAAAATCGCGACGATCGATTTGTATGACACATACACGTTAGTCAGTTTTTGCGCTCGAGATGTTTCTCTGAACTCTTCTTTTTTCATTCTTCTTTTTCTTCGCTCGCCTTCTAAAGATCTCATCATCCTCAAATAAAGAAAAAACACATGCGTTCAAAATTCTACACATAAAAAGATTCGATCATGATTGATATCAAACTAACACTTTCGAAAGAAAAAAAAAGAAAGATAATTTAAATAATCGATTATATACATGAAAGTTTTCTATTTCAATATATCAAGCTCTACATAGCCAGTAAAACACTTTGGTAAGCTTACAACAAATTTTTGTATTCACTGATAAAAATGCAACATCGAGTTAATATAATAAAATATCATGAGTTATATTAAAAGTTTATTGATAGACTAATCATCTTGATGATACTTGAAATATTTCAATGACATTATTATCTAAACAAGCGAAAGTGAAATAAAATAATTAACTAATGTCTGAAGTAGAATCTAATAGTGCATCTATTTTCGACTACTGTATTATTGTTTTTCAATATTGAGGAACTGATCGAAAATCATATTATCGGTTTTTTAAAACTATTTTAGACTGAGAGGTAAAGCTCTGCGGTTCCAAAAAAAATGGAACCGAGAACCGGATTTTTCTGTTTCTCTTATCTGAAACCGTTAGCAATCGAAATTTTTCTTGAGGGTAAGAGTTTCAAGATGTGTAGATGTTGCAAGATGCACATTATATCAGTACCTTTTTCCATTTATCCATGAGAAGTTTTCATAGTAATCCTGGTATTCAAGAAAAAGCTCTTAAGTCAGTTAAAATGGAAATTATTAAACGGCAGACAACAATACTATCTACTACTCCATCACCTGTTCATACAAATTCACTTGATTTCCAATCGACAACATCAAAAGGTCCTCTGTCATACTGTTTTCATATACCACAAAATTCCTTAACATGGTCAACAACGCCATATGAATTAGATGAATATGTGCCATCGAATGTTCCATCCAGTGGGTATGATGATGTTTTATAATTCCGTGACAACAGAATTTAAAATTACCGATCTTATTTTCTATACCTGAAGATTTTTATGCTGTACAAACATCGAACATCATTGTAGAAGGACTGTTCTTGTCTGCAAAAAATACAAATATCGATAAGCACATCGATCTTGGTGCAGAAAAAATACTCCTATTGTTATTTTTTCAGAAAAATTTAGCATTATTAAAATCATATGATGAGAAAAATTGATGAAGTTGATAGAACTGAAACGAAAAGAAAGATGGTTGAACAGTCATCTTCTACAATCTCCTGTCCAAACCAATTAACAATCTACAACTACGACAATAAAAAAGACGTTTATAATAAATAACGACGATGATATTATTCTTTATGATCATGATTATTGAAAGGATAAGGAAATAATGAAGGAGATGTTTTTTTAGAACTTGAAATATTAAGATTTCATATGAATATATTGTATGTTAGTGTTTTATCTCATTATTTGACTTTTTCTTCTACCAGTGGCGTAGCCAGGAATTTTTGAACTATGGGCCGTTTACCAGCTAAATTATTTTGAGCGCTGAGCAATAACGGGTATCTGAAAAATCAATTGGGCTATTACTTTTTTCAAAAACTGTCTTCTCTCAGAAAAGTTGATGTTTGACGTAAAAAGATTTATCACTCTCAACTAAGAGAAACTCTATCTCTTTTGCTGTTCTTATCTATAAAAAGAGCTTTCGATTTTCACATAATCGCATATTTAACTTCAAAGAAAAGTGTAAAAAGATAGAATTGTAACTGATGACAGTAAGCATAGTAATTCCGATCTGTTGGGAGTTTTTTAGCAACTGATATCGAGTTTTTCAGGGATGTGGGTGTGGGTGTGTGGGCATGGGTATCAGCGTGAGTGTGGGTGTGGGTGTCGGTGGCTAGGACGTACCGGGTGTGAGTGTAGATATCCATGTGGATGGGAGTGAACAGAAGGCCCCGACGCACACCCACACCCTAAAACATCGTTCAATCGGATGAATAAGATCAAAAACTCTTTGACGAACCATTCTGCCTATTATTTGTTGATAAGGTTGAGACTATTTCTTTCAGAGATTTTCGTGTTCGATCGATCACCAGTGTACATATCTGATATCATTGATAGAGAAAAAAAAGAATATCGAGACTAAAGACTGATCTTGTCAGAAGATTTCGCCAATATTTATTCGAATACGATCGAATTTTTGTTTTAGACGATATATAAAACAATTGACGAATTCGTATGGCACTTCGACGACTATGTTCCTGACATTGTGAAGGAATCTCAAAACATGCAATTGAATCACATTCGTTACACTGACTATCGATTTCTCATGTTATTGAAAATTTTCATACATTGTTCATCCTATAGTCTTTTGTACATATTGAACGATTATAAGTATTGATTATAAGACTGGAAATTCTAATTGAATCTATCGATGGTTTTCAATATTTATCGAATGATCGTTCGAATTCATGTGCCGATCGGAAGATGAGAAAAAAAAATTGACGATCGGGTCCAAACCTATTATTGGTCAGAATCTGCGATGGATAAACAATGAGTTCACTGACTATTTCGATGTTTCTTGTATTTATATGTGAATCAAATAGCAAGTATTCGATTACTAGGAGAGAATTCATTTCATATGAATTACTTTAATGAACTATTCATTTTTGTGGAAATAGATTTTTATTGATGAACGATTAATTAAAATCCAAGTTAAAGACGATATTCGGATTATTCAAATATAGAAGATCAGATAAATGTTTTAGTGATCTTCATTCAAAAATCGAAAGCACTTATTGATTTACTCGGATTATTAACCGTTTATTTGAATATATTAGATTGAAAATCAGTATAACTAAAATATTTAACTACTCTTACTTCTGTCTGTGTAAATCTTCAAAATGAATTTCTTGATTTGATTGAATAGCATCATCTTTGATATATAACAATTATTCAAATATACTACAGTACAAAATCAACGATATTAAATGAAACATTTTCTTACCTCAGCATTCTTCAATTAAAATAACATGTTTAGTATCTAAAAAAGAGATTCAATTAAAATTCGAAATTTTTGTTTCGGATTAACTCACCTCGAGTAATAAAACAACCTCCTGGATCAAGTGTATACCACCTAAAATATTCAATTCATTGAAAAATCAACAAATTATCTTCCAATTTTTGATCCTTGTAGTATAAAACATGAATTCTCTCATGTGTATTCAATATGAAGACAAATCGTAGTTGAATAAGACATACAATGAAGAAGACACGAATTTATAAAAAAAAAAGATTTCAATTTAAATGAAGATTATTTCATAAGATGTTATTGATCGTATTATCTTCAATAGATGATCAAAGAATTTCAATATTGAAATATATCTAATAAAACATTTCAATGATTTGATCAATAATAAATCTAAAGTTTAATTTAATAAAAAAAAAAATTCAATTTGTAATCTAATTTCGTTTAGTATTAACAAAATAATTAAATGAATGAAGATGTTGTTTAACAAATCTTTTCATTTTAAGAAAAGCAGGAACAACTTTCCATATATCCTATCAAATAAACTAAAGTTCACCTAAAAATTTTTACATAAAAAAACGATTGAACTACTTGAATATTTTTCCTTGATGTAGGAGATAGTCCGGACTCTTCAAAGTTTAAGGGAAGAAGGATTGGGAGAAACATTTTCCTGAATTCGCGATTCAAAAATAACAACAGACTCCTAATTGGTATTTGTGTATATTTTAGTGCATAGAGATTTCAGTTCTCTGAATATAATCTTGTAAAGTAATGACATATTCAAAGAGAAGATATACATATAGAGAGTTTTTGATGAAAAAGTCCGACTATCTGAAGAAAGATGTCTAGACAAATGACGAGTTAATCAGCATTAAAAGATAGAATTGCATTTTTCTCCGACAGATTTAATGTTAGTTTTTCTACTATTTACGGTACAAAAAATACTTTCAACTACAGAACACTTTACAAAATGAAAACAGTTCGATTTTATCTTTAAATATTTTGACGAAAAAAATTGGCTCAATATCAAATTGAAAAGAGTTTGTCGATACCTCTCGAACAACGAAGGCGTTTGCGCTATGGACTATTGATCAAAGTCATTCTTTCCAGAAAGCACAATGAATTAAAGTTTCCCTAAATAAAGTTTTAAGTTATCAAAACTGATGCTATTTTGCGAACTGGAAATTTTTACTGCATCGATCAGAAATATCTGTTTCTATGCGTTGTTTCTTCTCAAATACTAAAACATCGTCGAAGTCCAATTATGGTATTTGTTAACAAATTTTGCTGGCAAAAGTAATCACTCTTGTGATAACTGTTCAATAATTAAGTGTTGTAGACGTCAAAGACATTTCAACCTATTGCCAAAACTAAAATTCAGAGAGCTTTTAGATCGACTATGACTGTGTAGTTGCTACTTTTTTGCGAAACGAAAAGTTTTTGATTCTTTTTTATAGCTTGTTCAAGGAAAATATCATTTTGTGGGGGGTTTTCAGAAAAAATTTATCAAATCTCTACTCTGTGTTTGTTTTTGGATCTTTTCACAGGCAAAAATAATAAAAATTCCAGTTATTTGGGAGAGAGGGATGTCTAACTTCAGACACTTTGCTCCTGTTGGACCACCACTTGACTATTAACAAGGTAGACTTTGACCAAAAAAAAGAAATTTTCATAGAACATAACATAAGAACTAGTTTTTCCCGAGGTTTTGATTCAGTAAAAAGGAAATTTTGTTAAATATGGAGAATTGCAATGACTCCAACAACTCACACACAGTCGAGTTAGTTCTGCACTGACGCAGCTAATTAATCAAGGTCACCAATATATTTATCATCTAGTGTTTTTTTTCTTTTAAACATCCATTTTCTGTTATTCTAGAAAAAAAAATAATTTTACCATCAATTATTAGATAGTTGTGTAGTGGAATTCAATTTATCTCCCTACACTTGCCAATTAAAGCCCTTACATGATCCGACATCCAGTAATTTGACAAATTAAACATCTTCAAATAGATCCAATAATTTGTTGTTTCAAGTACAACTGATATATAAGCGTTAGCTTGAATTCAACTTTACAAAACTATTCTACTTCTATTGTCCATTCTCTTTCCTTCTTATTTTATTTTCTTGTGTTTAAAATTGTAATGCAAAGCCGTGATGAGTGTTTAGGTTTTGTTATTAGAATACATTCATTTAATTTCTAGAAAACAATCGATTACTAACAGCAACAGTTGAGAACAACAGATTGTATTTGTTTTTTCTTCAAGATAGATAGATTAGTCTATTTTGAAATTGATTTTCCCTTTTTCTCATCCTTATGATAAAACGCATGTGAACAAAATATGTGTACATGAATCAAAAAGATACTTGATCACCTTGAGCTTAGACTTGTTCTGTGCTTTAGTGACGCTATGCTTGTTTATTTTTCTTCTTTCCTCTTTTCTCCGCTGATTTTCATAATCAATACCAAATATGATCGCCCAAATATATTTGTCGAACATGTTTTTGTTGTTCTGTTAGTATTATTAACATCCACGTGCATTAAAAATGTGTATTTTATATTCTAATCGTATTAATAATGCGTACAAATGATTGTCGTTGTTGATGATTAAAAAGTGAGTTGATTTCAATCACTGTTGTTGCTCGCATTTTGCACCGCATCAGAATCTTTGTCGATTCCTTTGTGGATGATAGCATAGAAGAAGTTAGGATCAGTATGACATTGTTTAACAATCTAACTTCCAATTGGTAATCTTTTCCCTCTTCGTTTAATCTCATTTTGATCAGTATTTGTGCAATTTTTCTTCTGTTTCTCTTTTTCTGCTCAAAAATTTAGTGCACATTTCAGCAACCATTTTCACGAAAATGAACAAAACAATCAGATGTTTTTTCGACTCATTGCGAGAAGATCATGGAATAATCGAATCACAGAATTTAGAACTGAAATTCTCTGTCAAAAAAAATATTTCTTTTGCACGATAAGGAATTTCTAATCGAATCGATCATCTGACCACTTTTTTAACTTTATTATCTAGCAAAAGAGTATTTTTTTGGGCTAAAAATTCTGGAAGATTCGACTGGTCCATAGATGATTGACTTGAATATTTGATATATTCCTGTTCTCATAGTGATCTATATCCACGAATACTATCATCGTAAGTCGCGAGATATTTGAGGCACTTTTTGTTGTTTGATACTTTTTTTTCGAAGCATTTTAAAAGATCAACATTTAGCTCTTGAATATATAGTATCTTATCTTCAAATTGTGAAAATTCTGAGTAGGTTTAGAAAAAAAGCTCCAGATAATAAAATGTTTTGCATATATTCAGAATTTCAGTGAAAGATTAGTCAAAAATATGTCGGAAACAGATCAAAACATGCTGCAGAATCATTCATTGGTATCAATACATGATCTTGAACAACAGAAAATTCCATCTACATCAATCTCTATCCATATGTGTAAAACTATCGAAGATGATCAGTCCCTCGAACAATTATCAAAATTCGTTGATGAGCCAGAAATTACAAAATCAACATTGGGACCTTTTAGGTAAGGAAGATTTTATGAATAGGTATTTCTTACTATTCTACTCAATCAACTTGAGGTGTTTAAGTAAAGAAGAACCGTGTTCTTCGAGCCTTATGAGGGAAGGCCACCAACTGTTCAATCACTTTTGAGTCGAGACTATGTGTATCATGTAGTTCCTAATGAGTTATGAGTACCCCGAAAAGAGTTCGGACTAATAGTTAATTGCTGCTAAGATAATGCATTTTTATGATATTTTTTAATTGAAGACTGTGGTTCTCCTCAGGAACACTAGGAAAACTGAGTTCCGAATTTCGAACTGAAACATTCCACAGAGAGAGGTCTTAATAAGAATAGTATATTGTGAAACTTTCAGATCTTTTTGTTGTTCCTGTCTTAAGATACAGCCATGGCAAAGGCATAACTGTACAGCACTCATATACATCGACAAATTCCGATGTTCTTATTTCAGATAACGAGCAATCAAAAGATCTGAAACTTTCATAATAGACTATCCTTATTAAGACCTCTCTCTGTGGAAAGTTCCAGTACGAAATTCGAAACTCAGTTCTCCTAGTGTTCCTGAGGAGAACCACAGTCTTCAGTTAAACAATACCGTAAAAATGCATTATCTTAGCAGTAATTAGCTATTAGACCGAACTCTTTTCAGAGTATTCATAACTCATTAGGACCTACACGATGCGCATAGTCTTGACTCAAAAGCGATTGGACAGTTGGTGGCCTTCCCTCGTTAGCTCAAAATAGTAATCAGTTTTGCCAAAAGCAAAGAATTTCTTCCTCTTTGGGCTTGACTGCAAGATTTTTTTTCTGACGTGAGATGACATATTTGGTTTCGTAGTAATTCGCCGGTATCTGAAGAAGCATCTGGGTTCTCCTCGTGCGGCGTCGATTGTAGTTCTCACGCTGAATCTACATCGCATTGTTGGTTGCCCTACTTATCCAGAAATTCTTCTTCGAGTTTATGTATCTATATTTCGTGTAAAAACGATAAATCGATTTCTGACTTGCCTCTGATTGGATGTGCTACTTGTTCACTAATCATGCATGCTGTTCACCTTTCCGAATTGCAAGAAGCAACGACAAATGCTCATCATGCAATTCCACGATGTCGTCCATCGTTCACGGATGTTTGTACAACAGACGATGTTGGTATGCATGATCAGCACTATTGGTCGCAAATTCCGTCTCTCTCGGTCTCATGCACACATTGCAAACATAAGTCATTAAAGGACACCAAACATGACAATGGTAAGCGGGCATTAATCAAGCTGACAATCGGTAATGGAGCAGGAAATACAAATACAAAACTGAATGAATCTTCGAGTGGTCTTGTGTGTTTGTGGTGTTTTCGAAGGTATCATCGAAGATGCTGGGAAACCATCGAGGATGATCAAGACAAAATCAAATGTGATTACGGCAAATTTAAGTAAACTCAGATTGAACATTTTCATATTATCTTTATGTTGTTATTCATTTAGAGACATTATAGTTCGCCCTCAATGGCTACGTTGCATAGCTAATTCTTCTTTTGGATTTCGTGCGCAAATGCTGAATTATCTTGAGACGAACGATGTATCGTCAACACCTGTTATATTTTTCATCAATAAACTTTCCGGCGGTCAAAAAGGTGATCAAGTCTATCGTACGCTTGTTCATCTACTCAATCCGCGACAAGTATTTTTACTCGAAAATGATACAACGATTATGCAAGCTCTAAACATCTATTCGTCTCTGTCTAACATACGTATTTGTATTTGCGGTGGTGATGGCACAGTTGCCTGGATACTTAGTCGACTTATGGATGCGTTTCCGCCGTTGAAAAATCCACCGGTAAGCATTTGTCCATTAGGCACTGGTAATGATATGTCGCGTGCTCTTGGTTGGGGATATCGATACAAACCGAAACAGCTAATGGAAACACTTACGCGAATATCTCGTGCACATTCAACGCCACTTGACCGATGGAGAATTCAAATCGAACCATTGGAAATCAACAGATCCAATAACGAATTTGTTAACAGACGTCGACGTTTTTCCTCGTTCATGAGACATCCAAAGTTCAT
Organism: Rotaria sordida; assembly: GCA_905250125.1. Taxonomy (NCBI): domain Eukaryota; kingdom Metazoa; phylum Rotifera; class Eurotatoria; order Philodinida; family Philodinidae; genus Rotaria; species Rotaria sordida. Next base: position 9,846 of record CAJNOL010001246.1, on the reverse strand, counting down.
TCGCAATGCTGAGCAGCCATTCTACGACAATCATCGCACGCCGATCAATACATACTTTTTCAATTATATCAGTTTTGGACTGGATGCAGCTATTGTAGTTGATTATTATGCGAGTCGAACACGTCATCCATCCAAATTTACATCGCCACTTAAGAATAAAATCCTTTGTATAAATGAAAGTCGGAAATATTTCAACGACTTTGCCTTTGGAATAGCATGGGACTTAACTTCATATATACGTTTAATCTGTGACGGACAAGATTTTACCGATTCGATACGACATTGTCATTCTCTTATTGTGCTCAATACTCGAAGCTTTGGTTCTGGTACTCATCCTTGGAGTGGAAAATCAAAGAATAGAATTGAATCATTATCAGATGACCATGAAGAAGATGATTCTTTCGATCAAATTTCGACACATTCTCTTCCAACACATGATTCACCTATCAATGATCATGATGAAAATCAAGCGACAACGACTATTGGTGGTCTCGGCCGCGCTGCTTTAGATAATTTCGAGACACAGGATTTTGGTGATCGAAAGATTGAGGTACTCGGTTTAAATATAAGACAAATGGCTTTAATTCGCATGGGTTTTCGTGGTCATCGCATTACTCAATGCAGTCAACTACGCATTGAACTTAACCATCCGATGCCGGTACATATGGATGGTGGACCTTTTTATCTCGCTGGATCGATGGCTGTCAATATCACACATGCTGGTCAAGTCATGGTCTTAACAAATCACAACAGATAAATTTGAAGTTTTTTTTAATGGCAAAGATATTACTTTTGGATATTTGATTCATGAGAGAGAACAATAACACTGATCTTAAACTACCGTAGTAAATATTCAGAAACAAAATCAACAATGGCTTTTTTTCGATACAGACCGATTCTCTCTCTCCCTCTCTCTTCGAACTAAAAATTAAACAATGCAATCTACAGTGTACGTCAAAAGTCTTGCACCACTTTTTTGTTTTGAGTGGTATATTAAAACTAGACAACATTAATTTAATTTGATTATATGCCTGTATAGTAGAAGTCGAGTACTCTATATATACATCTGTTTAATACGAAGAACTCTTGAATATAAAATACAATAATAAGAAATAAAGTTCAGTCCTAAGAAAAAAAAAATGACATAAAAAAAGAAAAAATGATAATACATATGTTTAGAAGACTGTTTTGTTTTGCAATAGGGATTGTTTATACAGATTTATTGAGCTTTCGATGGCGCATCTTTTGAACAAAAATTCAAGATGCTATTGTTTTCTTCGGCCGAGATACATACAAAATATAAAAGTCTTCCAAATATTTTTATTATGTTAAATAAGGTGAGAAGTAGCACTATCATGTTTTTTTTCATTTCGAGCATGGAAGAAACCATCAGAATAAGTCAAAAAGGATTTGTTTTTACAGTTTTTGTAGAGCTGTGCAGAGATATTCATGAAACAAACTATGTTGCAAACATTTTGGAACACCAGGCATTTCAGTGTTTAATATTTTGACTATAACAACGTCATTTGTTAATGAAATTCAAAATGTTTTTATTTTTTACCAAAATGATTAGCGAGAAAAGCTCTAGAAAGTCTGATAAAGTGAAAAATTTTCTGAATACTTTATACTTTTTGTGATTGATGATCCATGGCAGTATCCTATTACAACCATACCATTTTGTCTTTTTGTTTATGTTATTTTTTTCTTTTTATTGTCTTTTATATATTCAAGAATTTTTTATATTAAACAAGTGTATATACATAGTGCTCGACTTCTACTATACAGGCATATAATCGAATTAAATTAACATTGTGTAGTTTTAATACATCACTCAAAACAAAATACGTGGTACGAGATTTTTGACGTGCATTGTAGATTAATGAAAAATTCAATTCATTCCATCATATATATCATAATATAATATGCACTATTGGAATATTATTTCTCGTACAATAACATACTCTTTGTGTATGATCAATTGACAGAAGATCAAACGTTGAATGTATGAATATTAGATTTAGAACAAAATAATTCGATCACTTTTGAAAAACAAGAAAGCTTCGAATGAATAACAAATTTCCTTAGGATATGTGCCTTTAGGAACTTCACCTAGAGTCCTATCTATTTTTCTGTAATTGAATTCCACTGAATGAAATCTACCTAAATCTTGAATGACGATATTCAGATCTGAAATTTCATCCACAGATAGACATATTTATAAGTAGAATGTTCTCTTCATGAGATATTCAATTTCCAAAAGCTACCCATATGCCACAAAAATATTGAAGAATCTCGTGTTTTTATATCTATAGGCGAAATTTCAGATCAAACTATCGTCATCGAAGATTTTGGTAGATCCCATAACAAAGAATTCTAAAAAAAAGTTGCTGGATTTATGAAAATAAAATTGGGATCAAAACTAAAAAATTGATTTTTCAGTTTTCTATTTTTGAAGATATATTAGAAATGTTTGTTAAATATTAAAAAACTAAATCAGCAATTTTTGTTCTTTCATTTCCATATTCTTTTTTTTTTTTTACAAAAAATTTCGTTAATTTTGAAAGTTTCAAATCAATTTAAGCGAAAAACGTCAAGAATACATCAAGTGTTAGAAATAATCGCATTTTTTCTTATTAATTTGTGAATAATTTAAGGATAAAGTTAAGGAACATCATATTCGATCTCGTACAGTAAAAAGTAAAAATGACATTTATCTTTTTATGATTGGTCGGTTTTTCAAGCTATATCTCACTATAGTTAAAGGTAAAAAATGGAAAAAAAAAACAAAATAAAATCTACACTCATGACAGATAAAAATACATCATCATAATATCATAAAAGGACGTCGTTTTGGCTTGTTCTCGGCTTTCTTCATAATAAACTAGTCAAGCATGTCTGTACATGCTATTAAGTTAAAGTGATGTTGTTATTTTTAACGTCGTTTCACTGATTAATCGTATGTATTTTATATAAATTGTGTAAATCGTTATTAATAAGAATAAATCAATGTATCATGATTATTGTGTTTCATCAAAAAGACATCTGTCCTATAGGCGAGTTATATAAGAGCTATTCCACTTAACTCCTCATTGCTGTCCTAGTATCCGCATGGACCCATCATAGAAAATTACAAAGAACCAATACTTTTGTTTCATTCAAACTATTCATTTGTATTCTATAGACCTCTAAATACCCTTTTAATAAAAACTGACATGACAGTTTCCATAGTACTAATATGAAGATATACAACGTTCGGGAAAAAGATTGTTTGAAGCTGCTTTCAAACAGTATTCAAGTATAATATTATAGATGAGACGAAAGGCAGTTTTTCTTCTTTAGATATCTTTTTCTTTTTTTTTCATGATTAAAAAATTGAAAGACAATCATTTTTCTGTCACAATAATGAAGTTGTTCTCATTTAACCTTCTTTGGTGAATTCAATATTTTCTTCACATATCAGACAAGCTACTATAGTGATATTGCTAGAATGAGGAAGACAAACATTCTGTCTACAGCTATGGGAGCTTTATTAGACATTTCAGCCAGATTGTGCTGAACACAAATAACATATTCTTTTTGCTTCCATATGTTGCGGAGTGATCTTCTTTGTACATTTATCAATTTGAAAGAAAATAAGTTAGAAATTAATAAATAAATCTTGACTATTAATCGATTGCTAAATAGTGATTTACAAATTTGATCCTTATTTATGAATCGAGACTGAATTTATTAGTCTGGTAAGAATCGAAAAATCTAAGATCAATATTGGAATATACAGTGAAAGTGATTATAAATCCGGAAACAACTTGAGAACTTTGAGCTTTTCAAAAATGATTTCTGATTCTTCATTGAAATTTCTTGAATATGAAGTTTATTTGCATAAAATTTCAACACAATACATTTATCATCTATTTTTGGCAATTTTAGTTTTTGATACATTTTGTTTGAAATCTTCCAAAAATGATTTCTTCAAATTCAATTATTGAACCATCGCACGAATATTGTAAATATGATGTTAATTGCAAAAAAGCAGCTATGAATCACTGTCAAGGATGCGAACAAATATACTGTATGGATCATTATTTGGAACATCAAAGAAAACTTCAAGAAGATTTTGAATATATAATACATATACAACACTTATTTAGGCTAAATTTCAAGTCATTTATGTCACTATCATCAACAGATACTATTTTAGATTTAAAAAAACAAATTCATGAATTCAAAACCAAATCAAAAGAAATTAAAAAAAGAATAAATATAATCCAACAACAGCTACAGGATATCATTTATCAAGATAAACAAAATTTGACAAATAGATTAGAACATTATCAGAATGATTGTCTTGAAAATGATATTGAACGATTAAGAAAAGATATTGAGGAACTACAATCAAAACTAGAAGAAATAAATCATGAAAATCAAACAAGACCATCAACAGAACAGCTGCATATAAATGATATAAACATTCAATCAAACAATTTACCTCAAACAATGAAATCATCGTCAACAAATCTTGTATCAGCGAACAAAAAAAATTGTTTACGATCTGTTGTTGATATTTCAAGAAATAGTGCGATACAACAAGCAGATGACACAACAGCACTACCTCATCGATATCTCAAACAAATGAATCCATTGATCATAGATATAAATGAAAATGAACGTGTTCTAACTGACGAAGAGAACGAAACGTATCTCTTCAAAGAAGAAGAAATGATAGGGGTTATCGATTCTAATACAACATCAAGGATTAGTCATAAGATACGTCTTTCCCATAACTATATTCGATGGATACGAGGTCCCGCTAAAATAATGATGAATGGTATGACACACGTGGCTGACGTGTATACACAAGGAATACATATCAATGGTGCTGTTGTACAAGCTATCAAGCAAGGATTAGACAAACAAAAGCAGAATGCGATGACCAAGAATTCATTAAAGTCAGCATTTACCGAAATTACACCAGATTGGACGTTTGAAGGCGAAAATGCTGATCGGGGTTTCATTAGCGTATCGATATGGATGCGTGATCCTCAAGGCCGAAGGATTTTAGTCAAAACACACGGACATCCATTATCTGCTGTCAATGAATGGCTAGCCTATATTCTAGGAAGATCGCTTGGTTTGCCTGTTAATGAGGTGCAGATTGCGATTTATCTAAATAAACTGGTTAGTTTACATACCGATATTGCAAATGAAAATGAAAAGACTATCACATTCATGGACTTACCAAAGCAAACAAGAAAATCTCTATTGACTTATTCAATAATGGAATCTATGGATCTATTCGATCATATTATACAGAATGTAGATCGTACTCCACGAAATATTTTAATTACAATGCCAAATACAACTTCTATTACTGATGATACTTCAATATTGAAGATACATCTAATCGATCATTCTTTCTGTTTTGGCGTAGGTAAACGTGATGTCATTAGTGCCATAGCCTGCAAGCTTCATAGTAAATATCTTTCGGTGGTTAAATTTGATCCAGTAGATGAAGGAAGAAAATTCGAACAATATCTCAACAAACTACCGATAGCAGATCGGACTATAATAAGAAACACGTTGAATCGATTTGCAGCAATTACTGATGATCAATTTGATAGTTGGATGAACGAAGTACGTGATCTCCTATCATCCAGTCAATACAATCGTATACATGATGTCTTATGTCGACAACGAGACATTGCAAAATACTACACGGTACAATGGGGAATTTGTCCCACTTATTCAAGTATAAAACCAAACGAAGCGAACCAACCAACTCATGTTCGAGATAAATGACATTATCATGGATTTATAAATAAGAGAGAAAATATCTTGATGATGAGGGTGAAGGCGTGGGTTTTAAATAAATTCAATAAAGAATTTTGAAAAATTTTCGAATAGCTCCTACGACGTGCTTTGAATTTTACTCGCAGATCGAACTTAGAAGAAAATATATTGTGAATAAAGCTTTTCATTAGATTTTATAATGATTTTCATGTGAGTTGTTTCCTTAATTAAGATATTGATTCGGGTTTTTGCTTTTCTAAATAGTAGTGCGAAAATTTTTGTATGGCGACTTATCTAAACATAACACTATGACACATTTTTTTCCTAGAGACATTTCTTAGGTCTCTGTAAGGTTCAAAATTCCCTGCTTCATTAAAGTGTACTTCTGCTACAGGTTAGAAACACTCAGGAGTAGGCATGCATCGAATCCGAACGTTCAAGTTCAGTATCATCCTAAGTACATTTCCGAAATAATAATATATACTAATTGATCATTGCTACGATCAGATAGGTGTGAAAATGGCTGACCATCACCCACTACTACTCAACAGTATGTATTCGACTTTCGATAATTATTTACATCGTGAAATAATTTCTCACTATTCGACATTCTCGTCGAACGACAGGGTGTGGTGGGTGTGGGTACGAACAGAATAAGGACATCGTATCCGTATACTCACACCCACACCCTATTATATGGGAGTATCCATAGGTACTACGGATTATTATATGGGGGTACGCATAGATCCTCAAGGGAATAAGGCAGCAAGAGAGTAGGTAATAACGAGTAGAGCAATAAGGAGATAAGACTATAAGAGCTACAAGGAATATAAAGCTATAAGGTCGAAGGCTACCTGGACTAGGGCGTGGGTGTGGGTGTGGGCGTAGTCGTGGACGTGACTCTTCTCTGCAAACAATTACACACCCACTCACACCCACATCCTAATTCAGCTATGTGAGGACAACGGGGTATGATTATAGATACTGATTTTAATGTGCGTGTATATGCTTCTGGCTTTCAATAGGAAAAAAATCTCCGATCAATGCATTTTCATGACCCGCAGTTATACCGACACCTACACCACAAACCCTCGCACTCATACTCATCCACATCTACACCCACCCGCACTCACACTTACAGGCTAAATCGAACGAAACCGATCTAGTTTTTTAAAAGTTCGTATTAGACAGATCCTATCTCGGGTTTTAAATGTATGTGCCATTATTAAAAATAAATAATGTAACATAAAAATAGTTATTTAATAGTTTAGGAATCTGCTTAAAAAAATTTCTACATAAATAATGACAAGAAAATCTAAAAATTCAAATAATTCCAGTATAGTTTTTTTTAATTTTTGTAGTTTTTGTCTGAAACAATGCTTGTATAACACATTTCATGTCGTATATAGTGTCCATGAAATATACATCATTCCACAGGTTTTGTTTTTACGGCTTTCAATATTAAATACCGCCAATGTACAATTCCACTTTTATTTTCATCAAAATAATGATATGCATTATCTGCTTCTTGCCAATCATTTTCGACGAATTCAGGTGCTTCTGATTCATCTAATTGTTTTTTACCCTCATATTTCCACCAACAATTGTTAAAACCACACAGTATTGGGTTAACAAATTTGAAACACTTTGGACATTTTGTTGTTTCGCGACTAGGACCTCCCACCACATCAAATTCTATGTAGCCCAGGGACATAATGACTTGATTACCGTTAGCTACGCAATGTTTATTTTTACATATTCCTTCCAAACATAAGCCAGGATATGCTATTCTCCAATCTGGAGCCGTTTTTCCCCATTCTACTCTTTTTAAACCTGCATTATTGCTAACATCAACGAAGCGTCTTCCGAAACATGGATTACGACCCACAAAATCATAATAGATCAAATTCAACATAGAATCAGATTCTATGTTATAATCGAAGAGTGTTTTATCATCTTCACCGAATTCAATTCCATCAAGTTCCAGAAGTATTTTTTCAAGATCTTGTTGTCGTTTAGCCTTTTGAACATATTTCTCTTTAAGTTCTCGAATAGTTGTTGTTTTTTCAACATCGAACACATAAGATGTTGAATTTCCAACTGTTGAAGTAATAAAAATTCGCATGGAATTATTATTATTATTAAACTTCTATAATCAAAAACAAAAGCAAATGAAATAATTGATGAAATAATGTTAAATTGAGATAATTTTCTTTTCTGTTTCCAGTTTTATTAATGTCAGATAGTAAAAGAAAATAAAAATTGATCATTCATCAGAGACAGTTTTCCTTATTTTCAAATAGATCGTGATAGAGTAAAAAGTGTTACGAATTAAATATCTTGAAGAACAATTAAAGAAAATTATCATTTTATGAAATTAAGAACATTATTTTAGTACTATACTATAAAAAAATTATTTTCTATTATCATGAATAACTAGGGCTGCTTAAAGAATCATCGTTTTTTCTTTTCGATATTTGGCATATGTTTAAAGTCATATTAAAATATACCTCTAAGTCCATAAAATAAAGAATTTATATTTCTACAAAATAGCCAACATTGTTTTTCAAATTGCCCTTTTTTATCTGTAGGAAATTACAAACATATCTAAACTTATTCATTCGACTACTTGCAAATATGTATCTTCTCTAGAAACGTATAGAATTTTTGTTAGTGCATTTTTATATGAATTGATGCGAATAGTCAACAATTTAACATCAATGTATAAATAGACTATTATTTTTAACAAATAATAATCAACTGAGAAAATATAAATATAACGAATTAAAATGATAAAACAAAAGAATTTTATTTAGTGATAATTAAATAACCGATTTAAATCAAAAGATCTATTTATACAACTGCATTATCGTCGTTAATTAAATTTTTTCAAAACGAATCTATTTTCAACGTTAAAGTGATTACGGCCAACTACATGCACTTACTTTATTCTAAAATAAATTTATTTTCATAAATATTTTTTTGTTTTAAAATTCACCGGGAATAACGCACATTTATATCATCTTTCAGTGGGTTTTTTCCATCCATTCACATCCAAACAAAGTGACGCATGTAAATATTTCATTTTTTCTCTGTTTTTCTTCTTTTATTTTGTGAGTTACTTTTCTTTATGTTATTGCACAATGTATTGACATAAAACCGTTCTTTATATTTATTTGCAGAACAATCATCAAAGAGATTGTTTTAGTTAAAAAGATAAACATATGTGTCATAATTGTTTATGGATTCTACTATCGGTATTTTATGTTAAATATTAATTTTTGATAAATCTGACTTTGCTCGAATATGAAGAAAACATGGCTTCTTAATCATTGATGTGATAGCTGTATTGTGGGTGTGGCTGTTCTTCTTTGGCTTTCATCAGTCTTGGATACTTGTGTCCGCAATATACTCAGCTGTAGCATCCACATGGTCACTTCTACCACTGATATGGTCATTTCTACCTTGATATGGTCCTTTGTACCACGACTATGTTTACTTGTACCAACACTGTGGTCGCTTCTACCCCAACTGTGATCTTTTGTACCACGACTGTCGCACTTTCTACCAAGAAAATGGTCATTTGTACCAAAAAGGTGGTATCTTGTACCATGAAAATGGTCATCTGTACCAGACGAGGGGTCATTTGTACCACAGAAATGGTCATGTGTAGCACAAAAATGGTCATCGGTACCAAAAGAAGGATCATTTGTACCACAGAAATGGTGACTTGCACTGTAGGAATGGTCATTTGTACCACGGAAATGGTCATTTATACCACAGGGACGATCATTTTTGCCATGGGAATGGGCACTTGTATCACAGAAATGCTCATTTGTACCACGACAACGGTAATTTTATATCACAGAAATGGTCATTGGTACCAGAGCAACGGTTATTTGTACCATGAAAATGGTCATTTGTACCACGTGTTACAGACAGATAGACACAGGTGAATTTCTGTTTCTAGACCCTAGCCTTTCAGTCTATGGAATAGATGTCACTGTTTTTCATACATCGATTGTAAAACAAAAAAGAAAACGAAAATATGAAATTTTC
>CAJNOL010001245.1:34654-68968 GCA_905250125.1 Rotaria sordida | reverse complement strand
TATAGAAATCCGATCGGTATCCGACCGTCGGAATAAATGGGGATTTCGACAATCGGAAATTATCGGAAACGTATGAGTATCCGATTGTCGGATCCGATCGGAATTCTGTAACCCGGATTCCGATCGGATTTTTGTCGGTTTTCGGGTCCGATCGGATCCGATAGGATCCGTCGTCGGATTTTTGGACCTGGGTATTCATTCATTCTTATCTTTGGTCCATCGTACAAATCATACATTGTACTATGAAAACTAAGGTCAATCCTTTTTATTTGCTTTCTTTCTCTTCTCTCTCTGTGTCTGAAGAACGACGTTGGTGAATATACTAGCCAAGTTAGTCCTTTTTAAAAATTTTTCAGAATAAAAAAACTCACTAATTTTATATAGTTAGACAGATAATTGATTTTAAAATCTAACTGTATGATAATTTTCAACAGTGCACAATATTTTCTACTAGTTTGACAATAAATTTGGTAAGTGGTAAAAAGGATCGTATGTAAAACATGTTGTGGAGTCAGTCGTAACGCAAAGTAAATCGAAGCAATGACTGTTAGACATCGGTCAGTGCCGCACAAAATTCATAGCAAAACTATATAAAAGTACACTTGGAATGTATTCGATAAGAAACACTTTTGAAACAATTACCTTAAAAATCTACACATATACGTACACTATCACATCATCGAATGTTATCCAGTTTTTCTCCAGTACTTGAATAGACACGGATGCTATTTTTTGTCGATGCATAGCTCGTAGTAAGTTCTGGAAAACTACAAACCACATTCGGATTCGAAAGGCGTGGACAATGCCTTGCAATATTACTGCACTGATATAGTTATAATATCAATTATGTGTAGTCCATCCACGATATGATATTACTACAGGAATATTTCTTCCTGTTGTTCAGAGTAATTCAATTTCAGTTTATCGATGTTGGTACTCATCTAATGAATGTATGAAAATAGTAAATTATCGAAGTTCTAAATGTCTAAATGATCTGCGATAGCATAACTATGTTAGTTATTAGATCTGATTGTAGAGTAGAAACTATCCTATATAATTACTAATTGATGCCATTGTATGATGTAAGCTAGTGAAATATATATTAGTAGAAAATTCAACGATCATTAGCTACTGCTCTAAGTTGCCTCTATAACTGTTCGAATGCTAGTAATTACTGGTCACGTTTAATATTTGTAATAGAGGACAAATGAAAGAACACAGTAAAATATGGATATATATAGCTATGGATCACCACTTACATTTATGATCATTGTTGCGTACTTGTTGTTAAGCGAATAGCTACAACTCGTTTATAAATTTGAATATCTTGATTTTAAATTATGGGCTCAAGAAAGAGTTTTATTTGTTGTGGTAAGCGGCTCATTGGTAATAGTAAACATCCTGTAATTATGAAATAGATCCTTATTTTCCTTAGTACTCGCTTGTTCCTTTCGTCAGTGCCTGATATTTGTTCCATCTGCAATCCACATTGTTGGATGTACAATAGGTAGGCAACATGGTTTGATTTACATGAAATAACGGATGGCCCATAAAGAATTGCCCTCTTAGTATTTTTACCATTTCTCCTCTATTATCCCTGTGATTTAAACACCTTTTTCTATCAAAAGATAGCGCTTGAAATTCTCTACAAAATCATATATGACTAGACCTTAAAACTGCTTTAGATATATCTGAAAAAAGATGAAAAATGAAGACACACAAAAAGCGGTAAAAAGTAACGGGTTGTACATTAATGAATGGTCACGCTTTGCATCCTATTTTTTCATCACTTACTTCGCCCTATTAGATAAATAAAGTATACCAAAAGATGCAGCGTGAACAGCTCTACAATTTACACAAGATCTGCTATTTTATAGTCGTACTTTTTGTTTTCAAAATGGACAAAATTTTGAGCAATCGAATTTCGACCGTGCGAAAATGATATTTTTTTTAGTATAAGATGAATTCTTTTTTTCTTATCTTCTCTTTTTTATAATTTTTTCTTTGTAACTTGTAGAGTTTTTCACGCTGCATCTCTTGGCTTATTTTGTTTTTTAATAGGACGAAGTGATGAAAACATTAGATACAAAGCGCGATCCTTCATTATGTACAACCCATTATTTTTTACAGCTTTTTGTGTGTCTTCATTTTTCATCTTTTCTCAGATATATCTAAAATAGTTTTAAGGTCTAATCATATGTGGTTTTGTAGAGAATTTCAAGCGCTATCTTTTGATAAAAAAAGGTGTTTGAATCACACGGATAATAGAGGAGAAATGTTAAAAATACTAAGAGGGCAATTCTTTATGGGCCACCCGTTATTTGTGATCTATAGTCTTGTCTTTATCGACACTCCGAGCTATTTGATTTATAATGGATATACTAAACAAAGTTTTTCTTCACATCTGTCTCCATGAACAATAGTCTTTGCTAATTCATCTTCAGTATACCAGTTAGCATCAGATGTCTTATGACTGACCTATCTAAAATAAATCTATATCCCATTACTAGTAATGTTAGAATGCAACTAACATGATCGAACAAAATTCCACTAAATTTTTAAAACAAATGAAATATGATTAGTTCATGTGGTTTCCAAGGCAGTTAAAAATTTTTTCGAAAAAGACTTCAAAAAAAACTTTTAATAAATTGTTAGAAAGGATTGAACTTGATATAAATAGCCATGGCAACTATTCTCAACATTTGATAAGATAAAATTGAAAATATCTCTGCATCTTTATATTTTTATTTAATGTTCTTAGAACTTTTGATTACCTCTAAGTATCAGAAAGAAAAAAACATTATTGTACGATAATTCTAAAAAATAAATGACTTTTCTTACTAGTTGTCGTAGAAGTGGTGGTCGTTTCTGCATCTTTCACAGCAATGAAAGTAACAAGTATGACAGCTGCAGTTGCGCCTCCTATCATTAACGCTGCCACGGTACCTAGAAATATTTTACCAAATAAATTCCAATTTGATGAAGGTAGTTTTCCAGCACGTCTGACACATAAGAGAGAAGCATTCGATGATTGAAAAAATGAAAGTCACTCACTTCCTTGATCGAATCTGTCTGACATTATCTAAATTAACATAATACTCTTCATATGAGGCCATTTGTAATGCGAAAGTTTATTAAACTCAATGTTCCAAATTTCAGACGACTGTTGTTGCTATGCTTTAAAAAAAATGAATAAGATGAAAAATAAAGAATTCACCAATGAGCAACTAATGCTTTTCGTTTAAATTCAAAGTGACGTGCTAATGACATTTTTGTCATCGGCAAAAGCGCATCGATTGTTGTTGTTGTTTTTATCTCGCCTACAGCTTTTTTTTGTACAAGATGAGATTTCTTAAATTGATTTACAAGAGTATACATGTTTGAATGGTTACAGCAAAAAAAACAAAGAAAGTAAGACATCCATTATGCATAAATTGTTCGATGGCACAAAACATCGATAACAAAACGATGTAAAATGTGTTAGCATAAATGAAAACATTGATCACGATCAATTACTATTCTTTCAACAACAAAAAAAACACCATCGCTTGCATCTCATTCTTTCAAAAAAAAATATAATTGTTGAAATAAAATGTGTTCAAAAGAACGCAATAGAGATATCTCTTCAGTAGCTTCATTCTGATTGCAATGATTTTTTTTGTCTATAGATACTACATAATACTCTAATAAAATCTTTAAAAGGATTTGGGTGTGGATGTGAGGGTGTGGGTGTGCTTAAAGAATATATACGCATTCACAGCCACACCCATACAGCCACATCCTACATCCGCACTCACACCCCACACCCCACACCCACGCCTCCACACCCCCACCCCCACCCCCACACCCACATCTTTACTATCTATCTGAAGGTGCGATGTGGATTTTTTCAATTCATTTTAATTTGCGTAATAAATGAATTGAAACTCATTTTTTTGGTCTTAGTGACTGTTTCTCTGTTTATGTGTAGTATGCTTGACACAATTGCAAAGATAATCCGATATTTTAGACAGAGAGGAATGAGAAAGTGTTAGATTGCTATTCGCTTTAAGAATTTTACTTAACATTTATTTGTTTAGTTTTTTTCTTTTTGGATTTTTTCTTGAATTATCAGATCTTTGAAATTTCTGTATTTTTCAACTATGAGATTTTTTAAACTATTTTTAGATATTTGCTCTTATGACTTTTGAGTTTTTTATTTTTGTATTTTGTAAATTTGGAATTCATTGAGAATCTCCATATTGAAAAAACTCGCATTTTTCTGGAACATGATTGATAATGAGTGTTGAAGTATATCGCGAGAAAAGTGAATCCTCTAGTGTGAATAATACTTGGTTGAAATGGGCTTTTCTTGCATGACGAGAAATAGCTTACTTCATTACACTCAAAAACTTTCTCTGGCACATTTTCATGTTTGTTCAGTGATAAATGAATTGTTCAAGTTTTTCTAAAGAATGTCTCTTGAAAGTTATGCATGTTGAGAAAGCGCAATATTGTTCGATCATTTTTTTAAATTCAAAGTTTAAATTACGCACGTATGGTAATCATCATACGTTCGAAAACAAATTTCTCTTTGTCTATCCTTCTATGAGAAGATAACGAATGAAGAAATGAAACTCTGTCACTCTTATTTTCCATTGTTGACCTTTTCCTTATTCGTATGAGAAGAACTGACAGAAGAAAAAGAGCTACCGTTAATCTCTAAACAATTGATCAAAAGATTGAATTGACCATCATCAAACATATGAAAATCAAATGATGGAAAGGCCATAGCTTGCATCTCGTTTCTTGTTGTGATTGTTGCCGATGATGATTGAAGAGACATGAGGACTTCGGCAGCCATCGTCATAAATTGTTCTTATCTAAAATAAGTGTCGTAGTGAAAAAAAGAAAATTTTATTTTGTTTCATCAATTTTTTTCGAGGAGTAGAAGAGAAAAATTTCTTCTCAAAAGTTGGTGACAATATTCACATTTCGATCGTTCTAGATTCGGACAAACTATGACAATGTGAACTAGAGATTCTTTTTCTTCGTGTCCAATAACAAAAGAAACTACGCAGTTGAAATTTACACACTAGAACTTAAAAGACGAAATGACTTTAGACGATGTCCAGAGATCAGTCCTTTCCAAGCCAAAATCGCAGCTCGAACGCCACGAGCCTCTTATGACACATACTAGAGTCGTGCGATAAAGAGAAAACTATGCTTACAATAGTGTTATTGCATTATACCGAAAAACCCGGAAATCTGAAAAATTGATTGACAGTAAATTTTTCAATGGTTAGCTTTTTTCCTTTCTAATACTTTGATGGTTGCTTTGATAAGAATCGAAGTATTTTGATTAATTTTTGAATAATTTCTGAAAAAAATGATTTAAATTAATTTATTTTTAACCAAATGAATCAGATTATACCCCTTAATTTCTTGTTGTAATCAAAAACAAAACGCGATTTTTCAATATAGGACATAAAATATCTCGATGATAGCGGTACTATCTTTGAGACGCGGAATAATACTATGTAAGTGGGCATCGTTCGGGCAATATAGAAACAGACCCGTTCCGATGAACCTATTTTCTATGTTGACCATTTATAAATGAAGCACGGTCTAACGCTCATCATTGATACAAACAACTTTACTAGTGTCAAAATTGTGTGTTCTGATCTTGTCTTCGCTGAGCTATCAGATACACTAATTCCTATTTCTAGTAGTAAAGTCATAAAATAATTTGCTATAGGTGCTTCAACGAGACATATTTGGTTCAACTCTTCGAAGCTTCATTGAACCGTCCTAAGTTTCCACACAGAATTAAAAAAGAAAACCTTCGCTTCTCTTACGAGACGACCCCAGGTGCTACGCGTACTTTCTATTAAGATATATACCGGATTGTGGAGCTCGATGAGCACAGTTCATTCTGTAAAGCATTCTTCTCCACACCTAGCCATTCTCGAGTTCTCATCGTTTTATTGGATTTTCGACCTTATGGCAAGACATACATACAAAAATCAAATGTTGAAATTTCGATCTGAAATTTTGCGCAAAAGATAGATCTAATGATCCTCAGAATAGCTTCAAAGTTTCAGTCCAAATAAATATTCTCTTCACAAGATATTCGGTTTTCAAATAAAGCTTATATTTTGCAAACTGTTATTAAAAAATCGGAATTTCTTGAAAATCCAGTATCTTGTGAAGAGAACATTCGTTTGGAGTGACACTTTGGAGGTATTCCAAGGGTCATTAGATCTATCTTTTGCGCAAAATTTCAGATCAAAATTCCAGCATTTGATTTTTGTATGTATGTCTTCCCATTAGGTCGGAAATCTAGTAAAACAATGAGAGCGCAAGACCGGTTAGGTATGAAGAAAAACGCTTTACTGAATGGACTATGCTCATCGAGCTCCACAATCTGATATATAACTTAATACAAACTACGAGTGGGACCCACAGTCATCTCCTCCTTAGTTGACTTGTCTGACAAATGTTACATCGCCGAGAAAGCTTTCAATTTTCCAGAGCAATCTTGCGCTCGATGGGGATGAACGAAATAGTAGTCACTCACAGTGATAGTAAGTGACTGTTATTTCGTCCATCTCTAATGAAAAAACAAGAAGTGACAATTAGAAAAATGAGATCGTTTCTACAAAAACACTTGTATACCTGTCATGTAAAACAATAATCCATCATTGGATGTGATTTTCGTCACAAATCATTAAACATTGATTTGTGATAAAAAATTATTAATTCTAAAAATGTTTTTCTACAAAAAATTATAAAAATCTGATTTTATTGATAAAAAAAATTAATTAATTTAAATTAATTTTTCCACAAATAAAAACTTACTCAAGTAATGAATGAGCAAAAAATTATGCCAGAACTGAATCGCCGTTTTGTTTTGTGTGATCCATTTCTATGTCTAATTCGGCATAGCATCAATTCTGACTTGGATATTTTCTGAGTCACTCCTTCGCCATCGCTGACTAGATATAAATCCAAACTTTTACATACACTGTCATGCCCTCGCAGGGTTGACAAAAGAGATCTGTTCTAAAGCTCAAGAGAGAACGTCCCCAACTGTCAAATCGCTTTTCGCTTGAAACTATTACCATTCAATTGTTGTCTGTGAGTAGTGAAAAAGTCTGTTTTGGTTTGGTTTTCCAGTCTTCTATTGTGGATTTATGAGCATTTTACTCGATTTTTGAGCTATGAGCATAGGATCTCTGAGAACCTGAATGATCGTGTTTTGAGCTGAAATTTCGTTCAAATATAGGTTTTATAGTCACTAGAAATCCTCCAAAGTTTGAGCCAGAACGAACGCATTCTAACCGAGATATTCACATTTTAAAGAAACACTTGTTTTGGGCTGTGCTTCAAAACAAGGACATTTCAATGACAAGCTGATATGTCGGTAAGAATGCGTTCGTTCTGACTCAAACTTTCGAGGGTTTCTAGTGACTATAACACCTATGTTTGGACGGAATTTCAGCTCAAAACTTGATCAATCAGGTTCTCAGAGATCCTATGCTCATAGCCCAAAAATCGAGTAAAACGCTCATAAGTCGACAATAGAAGACCGAAAAACCAAGCCAAAACAGACTTTTTCACTACTCACCAAGACCAATCGAATGGTAATAGCTTCAAGCAAAAAGTGCTTTGACAGCTGAGGACGTTCCCTCGTTAGATCTTCCAGACACTTAGACCTATTATCGCAGATTTATAGAAGCTTTTGCAGAAAGTTTCAAAGATATAATTACAATTAGCATAAAGAAATAGTTGGTTTATGACTTTTTTTTGAGAGTTCTACTTATCAGTAGGCTAGTATGAGTAGAATAGAGTATCGTTTGAGTCCAAGAAATGACATATATAGAGTAACATTTAATAGTAGAAAAATAACTAGGAATTTTTTTGAATTTATTCGAGATTAGACTGCTGTTCTTGATAATACATCGTAAAGACTTTAGCCCGTTTATTCGAAGTTTGAATATAAAATCTGATGGATTATGAATAAATTTATCTTATCTGTAAGATCAACAGCATCAAATCATTGTTTAAATAAACTAATATTGCTATCTGCTTCATCTTCTGTACTATCAATAAGTGTAAAAGTTGATCCATCATAATTATTCGCATTATTATTATTACAAGCCGCTTGTTTTCCTGCTAATAAAATACCTAATCGTGCTAAATTTGATTTATTTGTACTTATTGTTGTTGTTGCTAGTAGAGATACAGATGAATTATTAATTCCTATTGATTCATTATTAACTTCAGTTTCAGATAAATTATTTCGTTTACGAATTACATTTAAAGATGAATCTGTTAATGGTTGTATTGAATATTCAGAATCTGATCATGAACGTGGTTGTTTTCGTGAAGAAAGATCAAGTATTGAAGTTGAATCATTTGTTACAACGAGAGAATCAGTTAATCTTAAATACAATCCATGAGGAAATAAAATAAATTGTTCTGTTGATAAATCATCTTTAAATAACTAGAATAAAATCTAATAAATAAATTATTTATATATATGAAATAAACTGACATATTGTGCATGATTATTTAATTGCCAACATTGAGTTAATTTATCGATTAATTCATAAATTTGTTGTTGAACATGATAATAATATTCCAACATGCCGATATCGATATGATAATCCAACACGCATATATGCATTTTCTGATAACGGACTTAATAACATTTTAACATGTTTTGATAATGTACGATCAGCTTGTTTTGATGAACCTAAATGTTTCAAGTCTTTCTTTTTTTTGTTTCTTTTTGAAAGAATTTCTTTCTTTATACCAATTGTATTTGTTATTTTTGGTGGTTTTAACGGTTTACTAATAATTGATACATGTTCTCGTTATCCTTTTACACGTAAAAATGCATTACCATTACGAATAAGTTGATGTAAAACAAATATTGTTGGTTTTTTATCAAAACCTATTTAAATAAAAAGGAAATTATTTGATGAAAAAATTTCTTTTTTCTCTTTCGAGAATTTACATCGAACGTTTGGTTTTAAACATCAATACGCAAGAATAGAACATAATTCAAGTGAATCAACATTAGATTTTTCTTCTAATAAAAGAAGGATAAAAAAAATGAATATTAACCTTCAGTAAATGTACATAGTTTTGAAACTGTACGAAATGTGCGATAATAAAAACGACGTATTGGACCAAATATACGTTGTTGTGCTTCAGGATTTACAAGACAACGTCATGTATTATAGAATTAACCGAATGCTTCGAAAATTTTCCCATACTAACAAAGATGAAAACAAAAAACAAACCAATACAGATTTATAAATAAATATCATCATACAATTCGAAGTCCACTTTGTTTTATCTGGTGATTTAGGTGCTACCTCTTTGACCTTTTTTTATTTTAGGTGCTGGTGGTAGAATTTGAATAGCTAAATAAAATCATAATAATAAAAATATTGTCATTATTAATAGTATTCTTTATTTGAACTACGTTCACGTTTTGCTCGTTGTGTTATTTCTTTCGTACGAGATGCAATAGAATCTTCAACATCATGTATTATTGGTGGTTGAGATTCGATTTTATTATCGTCTATTGCTTCATCCATGACATTGATGTTCTAGAAATATAATTGATAATTAGTATGCCGACAGAGCGAAAAAAGCACAGCATTTTAAGCGAATCAATATCAAATGCACTACGTGTGGCGACCTCTTAGAAAATTAAATAGACCGAGATTTTTGTCAATAATAGAAGATAGAAGAAAAAATTCTCTATCGAGCTGTGGTTTTAGTTTTTTCTAAAAAAGTGATTGTGTCAGAGAAATAATCGATATAATCTCACCAATCGAAAAAAAGATAGTCTTTAATGGCTTCAGCATGGAATGGTAATACAATACAAAATGATAGCTTCATAAAATGAATTCTTTAATTTAATTTTATTGCATCCGAGTTTGTTTTGTTGTACTTTCTTTTATATGAATCAAATCTGTTTTCTGTATATTGATGATCGTTTTGATCGTTAAATTTATTTTAAAATCAATTTTACGACCAACAAAGAATTAACAAATAAATACAATCATAGAAAAAAATATGAAAAGAATTATGGCTTGTTTTATTGTACTTCATTTTCGATCCATAGTTTTTTTAAAAACATGTAGATGGTCGTGGTTTTGATTTAGATGGTGCCAGAGGTGTTTCCTAGAAAGAGATAAAAAACAAAAACAAGGTGACACGTAAAGGAGTTTCCAATAGAAATCTAGAATAAAAAAATCAAATGGAATTTTATTTTTGTCGTTGAAGTGAAAAATAACGCTCTGTTTTTAAAACAAAGCATCACAAAGTTTGCAAAGTGTTGATTATTAAAATTGGATTTTAAAAAAAGACATATTTGACATGAATTTATCAGAGCTTTCTTACTGGAAGAAAGACTCACATCCCAATTACCCTAACCTTGACTCCTTAACAAAGAATTTTAAGTGTTTTATTCATTTTTTTCCTTACTATTTGTAAAAATATCACTGTAATCTACCAATTCTGGTCGAATTCAAAAGCAGCTTTCAGTTGATCTTTTTAGCCTTCGACCTTCTGCTCTCTTCTCGTAAAACTTGTACATATCAAGATTGTCGTCGTATTTTAATTTTAAAACAAAATAGTATTTTTTTCAAAAGACAATTGTTTTTTTAAAAAAAACATTTCTTCATAAAAAGGGTCACTTTCCTCACATGCGTTTGTTTTTTTTTGAAAAAATAATTTCTCTACAAGAAAAAATGTCACGAAATTTAATGCAGCTTTAACTTTTTGAAACATAAATTGCAAAGAGCTCATATTTTTATTTAAATTGAAATTAATACTCGTATCAATTAGCCTGTACTACTATCGGAATTTTAAAAGAAGGCACCTGGAAAAAAAGCTTATAACTTTCGAACGAAAAGTCATAGCGACCTGCGATTTTCAGCAATCGATAGAAGATTATAGGGGGCATATTTTTATATAAAAATCAAGGTTTAAATCATCGATGATTGTGGAATCACTGAAAGAGTAGGCTCGTTATTTGGTGAAATCTCAGCAGAACAAGCTGAAACTTTCAGCATATATAGCTCCACTGTACCCCAAGCTTCGCTGAAAATATCATCGATAAATCTTGTAATGACGAGAAATGGTGAGCCAATCATCATTTGACCTTACATAAGGCACTCATTCACTCAAAATATTAGGAAATGGCCTCAACTTTTGGCTGAATAAATACCATAATCTAGATTTCATATCTATGCAATTATATCATAGTTTGATTAAATGAACGAGAAGAGACGGTGAAAATATTACTAAATTCTGCATTTCTCTTAAGAAAGTTGGAAAGATTTGTTTTAAAATACTTACTGTATGAAAATCATTTCCTCGTCGAATTTTGGCTATTTCCGTTCATTTTTACGATCAAAGTGCGATGCTATTGCATAAATATGAAGTCTAGATTATGGTATTTATTCAGCCAAAAGTTAAGGCCATTTCCTAATATTTTGAGTGAATGAGAGTCTTATGTAAGGTCAGATGATGATTGGCTCACCATTTCTCGTCATTACAAGATTTATCGATGATATTTTCAGCGAAGATTGGAGTACAGTGGGGCTATATATGCTGAAAGTTTCAGCTTGTTCTGCTGAGATTCCACCAAATAACGAGCCTACTCTTTCAGTGATTCTACAATCACCAATTATTTAAACCTTGATTTTTATATAAAAATGTGCCCCCTATAATCTTCTATTGATTGCTGAAAACCGCAGGTCGCTATAACTTTTCATTCGAAAGTTATAAGCTTTTTTCCAGGTGCCTTCTTTTAAAATTCCGATAGTAGTATCTGTTGGCTTGTATTCGTCCGAACAATATGTATACCCTTGGAAAACCTAGAATTCTAGAATTCATGTACTTGTATGTACAGGTATCAACAAAATATATACTCATAGAAAACCTAGAAATATAGCTTTCATGCACTCATATCTACTAGTATGTTTTAGTATGCCATAGTCGGTACAACTGTAGTGATCACAAGACATTAATACAAGAAAATCTCAGAAAGTATCGATCCATGAAATGTATTCACACCTGTGACACAAGAAATTGCCATTGAAATGACCTACGAAATTTCTACTCACGAGTGACGTTCGATGTTAAAACACGTGCCCAACTTTCATCTGCATTCCTAGAATGATAAACACGATGGAAGGCATAGACGCATCGTTTGGCGTTTGGGTACAACGAAACGAGAGAGAGTAAGACGATGCATGTATTTCAGCAAATGTGGATGCCATGGAAGGACTAACACACACCTCTCTCGAGTACATGAATATTACAATTCTAGATTTTTCAAGGGTATATATTTTGTTTCTATGAATACATGCCAACAGATACTAGTACAGGCCAATTGATACGAGTACACAGTAATATGTGTTAATACTTGTGAGTAGACGGTGATTATCAAAGATAGACACATATTCTAGGCGAGTACAAGTTGTACCCGTATCGCCGCATCTCTGGTAGCTCCTGTACTGTTCATTTACTAGTAAGATGTACTGTGAGACTCCAATAAAACGAGACACTTGAATTGCTGGCTCACAATCTGTTACTTAACCTAGTGGATTATTATCTTCTCTAATCAATGTTTAACATTATTGGCATTCTCTCTTGAACTATGATTAGAGATTCATCGAATGAGGTTGATATTTTCTGCATGGATCAAAAAATATGTAAAATCTTCATTTTTTCTGAACAAAGATGAACTGTAGAGAACATTTTCAAAATAGTAAATCCGTGAAATATGGGTCTCTACAGGCCTGTAGATTTTGTCAGGCGGACTTCTTTTAGACTTGCGTTCAGGGATGATGAGTAAGAAATACAGGATTGTTTAGAGCCGCTCCTAGCGTTTTAGTTAAGAAGCGATTTCAACAGAATACAGATTTTACAGGAAATCCAATTTAGTTCTACTTTGAACGACGAAGTCACATTCAACATGAAATTATAGAATCTGGAAATAGAGATGGCTCTAGGTAAAATTAAATATTTATGAAGAAAAACGAAAACCGTCGGACTACGTCCTAAGGAGACTGAAGTGTGAGTTTAATTCAATCGTGATCACGGACTGCGAGCTATTTGCTGACGTTCATTTTAGAAAGTCTGAACAGAAATTAGAAAGATTCAATGATTTTAAAAAATGGTTGCCACTAAGATAATGGGTGGACCATAATAAATTGCACTAAATTTTTCTGCTTTGTTTCGTTCGTTGCCTATTCAAGAAACATATTCATTTTTACATTAAAAGATAGAGAATTTCAAGCTCTACAAAACTGTCTATTTTATTTTTCAAATATGTTTTTCTTGTTGGCGCCTAATTAACAAGATTCACACCTACATAATCACTCAACTGCGATTTTCTATTTTCTACTGCCAATTATCAATTGGAGCAAGCTTTTGCTCATTAAGACCAATGCTAAAAATACAGTATTTAACACCAATAGATAGAGAATTTTGTGGTCTGTCCTTTCATGACCTTTTTAAGGTTTCTGGCGCTATTACTCACGAGAAAAGAACTCGAAACTGAGACCTATCATTGACTTAGGGTATATTTTGGGAAATCGTATTGTCAAAAGCTAGATTTGTTCTATGAAAAATTTATTATTATGCCATCGGATGTAGAATTCAATTCTGAATAAAATGGTGTACTTGGTAAACTGAACAGTGAAAAAACTTAGGTTATTTCGAATTAAAAAAAGAACTATAGTTGAGATTTATCAGAAAAGGCCTTTTTCGTTGTTTGCACATAGTTTCCTTCAAAACTGTTTCTTTCAAATATCTTCTCTAAAATTTTGAAACATGCAATCACAGATGTGGAATTTTACGAAAAATTTTGTAGCATAGTTTAAATTGCAGCTGGACCATTATTTAAAAGTTTTCTATATTTTTTCTACAGTCGCAGTTGAATGATTACGTAAGTGTGAGTCTTGTCAATTAGGCGCCAACAAGAAAAACATATTTGAAAAACAAAGTAAGCACTTTTATCGAGCTTGAAATTCTCTATCTTTTAATATAAAAATGTATATATTTCCTGAACAGGAAATGAACGAAAAAAGCAAAAGCATTTAGTGCAATTTATTATAGCTCACCCGTTATTATCGATGAATTTCTGTATGTGCACACGTTGTACGATAATTCTCAAAGCAAAATACAGCAACTAATAACAGATGTTTATAGTATTGAATTCAGTTGAAGGTCAAACAAATTCTGGTGAGGATCGTTACTTTTTTATTAATGACGGAAACAAATATTTCAATTTTCAATGACTATTAACCGTCAAATAAGTGAGATGATTTCTCTTAGATGTCTTTGCGTCACATTTGATCTGGTTGATATACGGTGTTGATCAAATTTCATTTTAAAATCTTGTTATTTGATCACTGCTCTTCTTCCGCTTTGCTCTTTTTCTGATGCGATACTCGATGAAACCATAACCAGAGATACCCAAAGAGAGAAATATTATAACGACGATAAGTGCGGTATGAATACGAATAATAGGTGTAACAGCGTACAGCGATAGATAGCCAACAGATTGCCAGAGATAAAAATTCGAAAATGCTGCTTCTTTATTTTTAACGAATATCTGTCCGTAGATGGCAGTGATTTCTGTCAACCAAATGGCATCAGTTACACCCCACAAGCCAGAAATCACAAACAAGACTGCCGTTTGACTTTCAGAAGGCTGCCAAATGAACATTGTAATAATAAGAGAATAATTGATGACAGCAGCAAAAGCAAAACAATACAAACGGTCAACTATTCCAACAATATGACCTATAGCGAGACTGCAGACAGAATCACACACGCCGTAGGCAATTAAGACGAGACCGACGTATTTGGCGTTGAAAGTACACGTGACAAAACCCTAGTTATGTTAAAGGTATTATACAATGTATGTTGTGGCGAAAAAAGTTGTGTTTACCTTGGTGAACAGAGCAACAAGAAAAGATGCATCAAGCCCTATCCAAATACTCAAGGGAATGAGCAGTAATTGGTTGATTTCACGCATTTGGTTCACACTTGACAAGACCAGTTTGACCGAATGGCGAAATACTTCAGAAATTTTCGCTGCACGTCGATAAAAATAAAAAAGAGATAGTCAAGAATAGGCCTTTAGTAAATCCATTAGGGAAAGCAGTAAATATAAATTAATGAATAAACGAATAAATAACTGCTATAAAATACATGGAATTTCATCAAAACTCAAAGATTTTTTATGTAATTCAAGCTTTCGGCAATCACTGCCAGCATTATAAAGAAGAAAATACACAACAACTAAGAGGAGAAAAAATTAACATATACATATATTAGCTGATTTTGAGAAAAAGAAAGAACGGAGGCGTATAAGATCACAAACCGACCCACTAAGAATTTCTAGGTAAAAACAATTCAGACATGGGTAAAAAGCTGTGCTGAATCGTTTGATGATGTTTTCAAATGAAAACGAAAATGATTTGGAACGTTATGGATCATCACACGAAACTATATTAGACCTATAAAACTCGTAGTACAATGATTTTTACTCATTCACTGAAATGGTCTCATTAGACTGTGCTAATTTATATTATCCGAGATCGCATATACATCATTAGAAAGAGCGCAGAAAGCTACACAAATGTGTGCATGAGCTATGAAAATACCACAACTCTTTGAGAAACTTTTCCAGTCATTTTTCAGGCAAA
Organism: Rotaria sordida; assembly: GCA_905250125.1. Classification (NCBI taxonomy): domain Eukaryota; kingdom Metazoa; phylum Rotifera; class Eurotatoria; order Philodinida; family Philodinidae; genus Rotaria; species Rotaria sordida. The sequence continues at coordinate 53,237 of CAJNOL010001245.1, read as the reverse complement.
CAGTGCGCCAATATGAGTGGCTAAGTAGTGGCCGCCGACGTTGTGGATGATCTTTCTTTTTTATTTTCAGTTGAAAGCACTTTCGTTTATATACCAATCGATAGTCTATTAGAAGCTCTATAAAATGATACTATTTCATGGAAATGAATTTTGGAAAAAGAAACTGAATATAGGTACACAATGATTACCGACAGTAAAAAGCAGCAATTTTTGCTTCGTATTCAGTCGATATCGATTAAAATGGCTCTACTGCTATTCAGAAAAATGACATCCGGAATCAGTGCAAAATTCTGAATCGATCTATGTATTTTTCAAATCATTCTGACAACTTTCATTTTCTTCGAAAAATTGCCCATGGGCCCCACAGGAATATGCGAAAAAATGAATTCGCTCAAAGTACCATTTTTTTCACTTCATGATTTGGTTTTTTCAGTTTTATGTAAGTTTTGAAAGTTAATAGCTCGTTTCTCATAGTCCATCTAATGTTCCTGGTGAATTCATTTTTTGACATATCTCTGTGGGGGCTCAGGGACAATTTTTCGAGAAAAATGAAAGTTATCAGAATGATTTGAAAAATACATAGATCGATTCAGAATTTTGCACTGATTTCGAATGTGTCATTTTTCAGAATAGCAATCAAGTCATTTTAATTGATATCAACTGAATTCGAAGCAAAAATTGTTGCTTATTGCTGTCCGTGATCATTGCGTACCTATATTCAGTGTGTTTCTCCAAAATTCATTTTCACTCAATAGTATCATTTTGTAGAATTTTAAAAGGGCTATCGATTGGTATATAAACGAAAGTGTTTTCAACGGAAAATAAGAAAGAAAGATCGTCCACAATGCTGGTGACAACTACTTAGCCATCCATATTGATGCGTTGTTTGCCTAGGAGATGATCGCATAAGTTTCTCAAAGAGATGTGATGTTTTCATGGTTCATGTATACACTTGTGTAGATTTTTGTATTCCTTTCAGTCATCTATACGCGATCTCGGATAACATAAATTAGCACAGTCTAATGAGTCCATTTCAATGAATGAGTAAAAGTCATTTTACTACGAGTTTTATAGGTCTTATATAGTGATCGTGTAATGACCCATAACGTCCCAAATCATTTTCGTTTTCATTTGAAAACATCATCAAACGATTTAACACAATTTTTTACCCCTGTCTGAGTTGTTTTTACCTAGAAATTCTTTGTGGGTCGATTTGTGATCTTATGCGGCCTAGTTCTTTTTTAGTGACTTCTATCGTCCGAGATGCATATTGAAAATTCTATTCTGTGAAAAAGCAGAGAATCCTACCGAATAAGTGTGGACATCTGGCCCTACGAATTAGCTCACAAATATATCAGAAGAAGGAACAAATATTTTTCCATGTTTCCATAGAGTTATTTCCAAATTTGACTGAGTTCAAGCCGGAAATGAATACGTGAAAAGATTTATATCAATTTAAGAATTGAGCTAGGTCATTAGTATTAATTATCAGAATTTTGGTTACAAACAGCTACATTTTCTTATATTCTTAACAAAAATAATAAGTCATTGGTTGGGCACGAAATTGATAGTGCAATACCATTCGTATATATAATGGAATGATTAATGTACATCTCCTATCATGTGCTGCTTACATAGTCAATTTTTATCAGTTCATTCCAAATGAGCTGAGCTGATAATCAGTTTACACGACAAGCTCCCTACGTTAAAGATGGAACTGATGCCCACGACAGGTTAGTTCCGTACCGCTATAGATTTCAGATTGACTGGTACTCATTGCCGAAAAGTCGAGCTGGTTCTATCTATGCATATGGCTCATAAATTTGAACTACCGCAGACCAAGTCAAGTATGTTATCTAACCTTGAGATTCTTGACGACGTGAATCGAGGAAAAGGATTACAATCAGAATCGCACAGACGCAAATACAAATGTAGACAATACAAAGAATGTTAATCTAAAAAAAGAGACTTTTCGAGCGAGACAAGAAAACAATGTTTATCCATACCGTGCTGCGGCGAATTTCATTGGATATTTCAACAGTTTCGTATTCTTGTTCGCTAAAATCCGCTCCACATTTGCCATATTGGATTGTCACATTATTCATCGTCCCGTTTCCATCGATTTTCTCTTGTGGCTTAAGTACAAGATAGGATATGAGGTTACCCCAAATTTGACCTGTGTGGCACATGAATACAGCAAATCAATAATGCAAAACTGAATATGAAGAAGTGATACATACTCGATTGAAAGAAGATAAAGAAGATGCTGAATAGCCGACTAATGACAATATCTTTGTCGCTATGCGATGCTTCTACGTACTCGATACTCATCTCGGTGATGTAGCTGCATTTACATGCCCACAGAGGCGCGGCGGCCAGTCCCACAAGTGCCGCAGCTTAGAATAATAAATAGCTTAGTCAGAAAAGAAAGAGAATGTAATACCTGGATATAAAAGGTAAGCATTTGGATAGTAGTTGGCTGCTACATATAGAAGATAACTAGAAAATATGCCATAAGTCAGCACTAGGTATGCCTTTTTTTCTACCTAATGAAATATAACTGATTTAATTAAATTTAGCAACTCATTTATGCGACAATTTTGTTATTCTTCATCTCGAATAAAGGCAAACAATAAACAAAGTGACTCGCTAAAGTGTGGAAACCTTACCAGGTAACGGTAACTCATGATAACTATTGTCGGATTCTTTTAAAATGTCAACCACCATATTCTGAATAACTTTTGACCAGTTCAAGCTATCGAGCTGTGATTTTCACTATTTGATGGCGCCATCCTGGGAGCATCTATTCATGTAAGATTTCTTGAGGTTATAACGTTTCCACATAGATCTTTTCTGATCGACATCTTTTTTCGATGTCTCACACCCAAGATTCTCATTGATCATCTTGACTCAAATAATACCAATTTTAGCCCGTCAATTGTTTTATTTAGTGTAAAATTTTGAGATCATTCTATTATATTGTTGAAAACTGAGACATTCCACACCGAACGACTCAGAAACACTTCCATGCATGGAATACGAGCGAATCACTCCCAGATATGTAAGTTGTCGCTTATATGAAATGTCATGATGATGTTTTCTTCTTTATCCGAAGCTTTTGGAAAGATGGTTCCTCATTTCCTCACTACGCTTTCGAGGCATGACAGTGGTCTAATCAAGAATGCACCCATTTTTCTCGATTCTAAATTGATCTTATCGGTATTTCAAGACAGATGGAAGCATGTTCCAATATGTTTCTCGAAGCTACATTCGGACATTGTTTTCTCTTATTTGTTGATTGAAATCATACGCAAATACGTTTGATCTTGACCAAATACTCTTAGTCGCCCATCTCCATTCATCCTCATTGCCGTAGGAAACAATACCAATGTATGCCATTTTCTAAGACAGAAAATCATGCGGCTCAATACCAAGCAGAAATGTCCAGTCGATAAGCGGTAAGATAGAGGAAGTCTATGATGGTGCCACATCCAAGTCGAACAGAATCTGAGCTTGTTCATTGTTGTGTGTCATTATTCACGCATTAATTGTTCTATTTGTCAGACTTTACAAGAAGAGAATGGATGCATTCTTGATTAGATCGCTGTCAGACCTCAAAAGTATGGTGAGGAAGTGAAGAACTATCTTCCCAAAAGCTTCTGATAAAGAAGAAAAAATCATCATGATATTTCACATAAGCGACAAATTGCATATCTGTGAGTGATTCATCCGTATCTCATGCATGGAAGTGTTTCTGAGTCATTCGGTGTGGAACATCCCAGTTTTTGACAATATAATAGAATAATCTCAAAATTTTACACTAAATAAAACAATTGACGGGCTACAATTGGTATTATTTGAGTCAAGATGATCAATGAGAATCTTGGGTGTGAGACATCGAAAAAACGATGTCGGTCAGAAAAGATCTATGTGGAAACGTTATAACCCCAAGAAATCTTATATGAATAGATGCTTCCATGATGGCGTCATTGAATAGTGAAAATTACACCTCGATAGCTTGAACTGGTCAAAAGTTATTCAGAAAATGGTGATTGGTATTTTAAAAAAATCCGACAATAGGAACTCGATCGAGTTTGTAGTGGTGACCTAGTGAAAAATTTTAGCGGTTAAAATTGATTAAAATTTTAAAACCTTATGGGCTAATCAAAATCAATAACCCTATTATTCTGCACCAAAATCTAAACTATAACCGATTATAGTTTAGATTTTCTTGTGCAGTAATCAGATTGACAATTTTGATTACAATCGATTATAATTGGGATTTGGTTCCGCAATAGTCACGGTGACAATTCTCATATAATTGACTTCAGCATGAGTTTAATCAATTTTTTATACTGTTGTACTAGTTTGTCAACGATAAGATGAAATACAATTAAATGAAGACCTTTCCCATCCAAAAAAAATCACGAAAAAATCGATTAAAAGTCAGTTCTTTCTGTTCTTTTACAAGGCAATTATCTGTTCTTATTCTATGCTATTTGTTAATCTGCTTCAGTCTCATATTACTTGTTAATCAATTTTAATCCATTCTTACATTTTAATCGATTTTAACCATACACATTGAAGATACGCGCTTTTCTCGGTATTCAAACACGAAACCCTAAAATTTTATGATTTTTTTGGATTGCTCATGTTCAGAAACCATGAAGTTGCCACTAAGCAAAACTCCGACAACTAAAGTAAAGTTGGAACTAATATATAAGTTGTTTCCAACTGAGATGGTGTAACTACATCAGAAATCGATTAAAGTCTTTTAATCAATTTTAATCAATCATATTATTATTTAAGCCCTATTTCGTACAAGAATACTCAATAAGTATAAATCTTTTTATAAAAGATTTTGTCCTCAAATGTACCGTGTAGGTTTTACCATCTATAAAAAATTGATTAAAAGTAAACTGAAATATTTGAATCGATTTGAATCAATTGCATAGATATTTTCACATTTTTGTGGAACTCACGTATATTTTCTAAGAAAATAGTGAGTCTAAGTTTTAAGCTCGAGGTTTGTCAGCTCCCCCCACCCCATTACAGACATATAACAATGGGAAAGAGAACATTACAGACATCCATCCCTCCCATTGCAGACACTTCCAATTACAGACCTTAGCAATCGAGAATGACAGGCGTTAGACTTTCTATAGTTTTTGGAAAATCGATCAAGTTATAATTTTGAATGATAATTAACATCATTATTTGTGAGTTGATTAATATATATAATAGTGCTTAAGATCTGCTGTAGATATAATCGATATGTACAACAGACGTGTTTACCAATTAATTCAATGATTATAATAGAAAAAATATATATATAAAATTAAGACGAAAAAAATTGTGAAAAATGAAAAATACTGAATGAATAGCAACAATGAAAACGAAAAATAAGGGCGCCTGTCAGAAAATTTAAAAACTTAGAAATTCTTGATTTTATACTTTCTGTAGGTGGAGTATGTTTCTTTCTTCTGTCGTCATTACAAGGTGTCCCAAAAGTTATGCTACAGAAAAATATTGAATATCTCCATTGCGACTCGAGCAAACAAGCTGGTTTTTTATCAATGATAGAGGCAAGTTCAAGCTTTATATTCGTTAAGTATCACTATTAATCTCAACAAAATATTTTACTTTTTCACAGATAAGAAAAAAAACAATATACTTAACGAAGGATCTTTCTAAGCATATCTTTATTAATATAAAGCTTGAACATGTCTCTGCCTTTGATAATAAAATCAGCTTGTTTGATCGAGCTGTGGCAGAGATATTCGATTGTTTCTCGGTTGCATGACTTTTGGACCACCGTATAGTAAATCACTTTATTAGTTTCATAGTCTCGTCCACGATGACATATTTATGAGCATAGCAATTCAGAACAAGAAGTGATCTTTCTAACTGCTTGTATCTTAGAGACAGGTTTTTTCAAATTGGTTTCGATATCCCGATTTTTCAAAATTCCACTTGATTATTCAGAAACTGAAACGTGTCCTAGTAGAAAATCTCTTTTGAAAATTCTTGAGTTCAGTTCTAATAAATCGGAAGAAACTTTCTAATATTGGAAGAGAAATCTTTGATCGACACAAAACTACAAAAACCTTCAAATAATGATTATACACGATGAATAGTAAGTTTTCTCTTGAAAATATGTAGATTTGTGAAAAGCGAGTTAGTGATAGTTAGCATCTCTAATTGCATATGACCATAAAAATCACCCAATACGATAAAATCCTGCTAGATTCCAGAATTCGAATGTTCTCAAGCATAATATATCATTTTTCTTACTTTTGATCGATATGAACTAGAGAATTATTTTCGGTTCAGTTTACACTTACGGCACTTGCGACAAAACCAAAGTCCATTTGATGCCAAGGAGATTCATTAATGAATGGGGCAATAGGATAGCCGAAAAAATGAAAGCACCATACAGGATCGACAACGAATTGACTCCTACGTTTTCGTTTGTATTTAATGAACTTTGAATATTCTCGATGCCGAAGAATCCAGTAAATTGTAGCAGAAATGCCACAGAAAGCATCAGTAAATTTTTGTACATTCGAAAGCGAAGTTGAGTCGGTGATGATTCTCTATCAACAGTTTCCGCTCCGCTAACCGGCAAATTTGGTTCAGGATCAGGAATCATGGATACTACTTTGCATGAAATTTTTTAAAGCATAAAAAATTGCGGCGACAGTACCCACGGAAAATCAATAAATACTTCACACACCTTATTGTCTCTAAAAAAAACAATAGTCATAACAGCAATCGAGCATCATATCGAGGTGGAATCTAAATTTCGAGCAGAAAATGAAGAACTAAAAAAGTTATTAGTAATGGAATAGATGTTAAACAAAAGGAATAATATAAATTTGTTTCAATCTACATCTTTATTCTTCCACTGGAAGCGATTGACCAAAAGCAAGAGCCAATTATAATTTCAATATGATAAGATAACCGTGAAGATCGCCTGAAAAATGTGTAGGGTGCGCTACCCAGTCAGACAAGGCACAAAAAACCATATGATGTCTTCTGAGAATATCCCCGGAAACTCGATTATGTCCTAGGGTAAGAGGTATATAGATATATAGGTATAGGAGGTATAGGAGATATAGCAGATATTAATTAAGTAGTGCAGATAAACTTTATACAGTGCTTGACTTTGAATAGTGATTCAGTCAGATATATTCATTCAAGTTATCGATCCTTGCTCGAAAAAATCAATCATAAAAAATAAATAACTGTTTACTGTGCCTCCTATATCTTCTATATCTCATTCGACTTATCGATCCTTGCTCGAAAAAATCATTTATAAAAAAAAATAAATGTTTACTGTGTTTTCAATACCTCTTATATCTCCTATACCTTTTATACATCCTATATCTCCTATACCTCCTATACCTATATATCTATATACCTCTTACCCTAGGACATAATCTAGTTTTCGGGGATATTCTCCGAAGACATGTAATCCTTCGTTTCAACATCCAATTATAGAAGTAATTACTAAATAGAAATAAGAACTTAAATACTTCTCATATCAATCAAAGTTAAATAACAGCTTCACTGAGACACAAATAAAATACTAAAACACTTTTACATTATGATTTAAGAGTACCTGTGCCTATCGCTTTTTTTTCTATCTGTATCATGCATATCTGCAGAAACTGTATCAAAAGTAGTTAATAAATAACACAAGAATAAACATGGTATTTATTAAAATATTTCTCATGCACATCAAAAAAAGTACTTGGGAAAATCTAATGAATATTTATTGTATATGAGAAATGTTCGAAACTGAGCATTAATTCTTCACTTAACTAGATTAGAATAAAACTTTGCCATGTAGAAAAAAACCTATTTTTGTGTCTAAAAGTTCTAACTAAATTTGATCAAAAATAATATGTGATCTCTAATAGGTATGTAGTTCGCGAAAAATGTTTTAAGCTTTTCGTTGACACTTTGCGGCGTTTTCTATTTTCCTAGTTCGTTAAGTCTAATTTGACTCTTCTTTGAAAAATTCATCATGATGGATAGCGAAATCTTTTCATAAATTAAGAACTATTAATTGAATGAAAAGATAGTACAACAAATCAATTATACATAAGAATAATATTAAGACTAGAATATTTCTTCTGTAAAGTATCTTACAGAAATATTATAATTTATTTTAATTTATATAGGGTGTCCGGAAAGTCCTTAGAGTTACAAAAATTTGGATATCTCCATTATGGTTGGACTAAACGAGCTCATTTTTCTAACAAAGATTGAGGCATGTTCACACTCCAAATTCATATGGACAAGGGTATTGAGAATCTTTGTTAAGTATCACTATTGACCTCAACAAAAAAATTTTACTGTTTCACAGTTAGGAAAACAAACATTATACAGGATAGGGCAAAAGACACTTTATTGAAAAGACAATTGACTCTCTTCATTATGGCTTGAACGAACCAACTGATATTTTTACCCAGGATAGAGGCATATCCACACTCCAAATTCATACTGACAAAGTTAGTGAGAACCTTTGTTAAGTATATGGTTTTTCTTCCTCTCTGTGGAACAGTAAAATTTTCTTGTTAAGGTCAATAGTGGTACTTAACAAAGATTCTCAATACTCTTGTCCATGTGGATTTGGAGTGTGAACGTGCCTCAATCTTTGTTAAAAAAATGAGCTCGTTTGGTTGAGCCGTAAAGGAGATATGAAAATTTTCCTAACTCTAAGGACTTTCCGGACACCCTATATATTCGACAAATTACGAAAAGTAAAAAATTTATATTTACGCGTAAATTAAATTATAAGTAAATGTGAATTGACACCCATAACTGGATACCGATAATAAAAAACATCTTCTGAAGAGAATACCAATTCAAAAAAACTTACGTTTGCTCAGTGTATTCTTGCGAAGCCTTCGATATTGACGAGCAGAATAATGGTGTAATGAATTGAAGTTATTGTATGCAAAAAAAAATGAAAGTATTATTTTGCTTATGTAAACACTGACAAAAGAAGTTTGGCTTATGTGCATTCATCCATATATGTAAAAGAACACATGATTATATATTATTGAGATATTTTATTTGTTTTCTTATCTATATTATCGTTTTTTTGCTTGTTCTCTCACTTATCGCTTGAGCAGCTTAATTGATGCAGAGAGAGAGAGAGGGAAAATAAATCGATGGCTGGAAAAAATGTGCACTATACCACGACTTAATTTGTTTTGTTAATCGGTGTACAGGATAAATAAAATACAGTCCACGAAAATTGAAAGTATATCTTTTGAGTTTTTGTGTTTTCATTGCCATAACTTGTTTGTTTTTAAACTTACTATATATAGAGAGAAAGCCCAGAGCTTGCTGCATCTTTTTCTATATTTACTTTAAACATCAAATGCAGTTTAAAATGTAAAAAGTGTATTGGAAGCAAAATGATTTTTTTTTATTTTGCAAAACTGGGTATCCATAATGTTGTAATATTTTCGTATTTGACACATATCTCGGCTGAGATAAATGATAAAACCTTGAATTTTTTTTTCAAAACATGCGTCGTGAAAAGCTCTACAAAAGCTGTATGATTAAATCCGTTTCATCTGTTCTGATAATTTTTTATACTCAAAACGAACACCCACAAAAAACATTTTGAAAAAAAACGCGTTCCAACGCAAACTTTTAGAGAAAAAACGCTATTTTTGCATTTAAACGTATTTTTTTGTTGTCTGAAACGCGTCTAAACGCATCGGTTTTCGTTTCCGACGCGTTTAAATCCATCTTTGTTGATTTAAAACGCATTTTTTCAACTTAAATTGCCACCCAAAAACATCGTTCGATCATGTTTAATTTTATGCATTACGACGCGTTTATTTATCATGCATCTGAATGCATTTTTTTGAGTTCTTTTGCTGAGCACGAACTTTTCACAAGCGCACTTCACAGCAGTTTTTAACGCGCGTTTTTGTGAAAAAATGTTTTTTTAAATAACGATGTTTGAAAGTGTATTTTAATGCATGCTCTTTCTTGTAAAAATTAGGCTTTTACAAACGTGTTAGAACGGAGATTTTAATGCATTTGCCATAGAGAAAATGATTAATTTCACAAACAAGTTGAAAGAATATTTAGATTCGTATTTTCAATAAAAATGTCGTTATATGGCGGGAAAGTCTGCTACTATTCAGAAAAACATTTTGCGGGATCACATTCGGCAATAAATTGCTAAAATACACCAATTGTAGAGATGAATTTTCTGACTATAGCACATCAAAATGTATTTAGATATTATGAAAGTAAGAAATAGCCATATAACAAAGCATACAAGTGCCGATGAATTCGACTGAGTTTTATTTTTTTAACAAGATTTCTTAAGAAAATTGAAAAAGTTTTAGATAAAATGATATCACGAGGTAACAACTCTGTTAAATTATTCCTGTGTATCTATTAGTTATAAGATGTTCTTTTAAAATTATTAATAAAGTTTCTAGCGATTCATATTTAGCACATTATTTTTATGATACTTCCAGGGTTTTTCTTCAAATTACGCACATCATGTAAATACAATGAGTAGCATCGTGATGTGTTTGTAATTTGAAGAAATTCCATCATCAATTCATTTCAAGTTATACTTTAAGCAAATACTGTATTTTGTTTATCGCCTATATATTGCTCTACTCGAATTTCAGCCCAACTTATTTTTCTTGTTACTGATTTTCTGTATAGACCATCAAGAATTGTTGGCTGCTTTGTTTCTAATAAAAGCTCGGATATGTATATAAACAACATTCAACAAATAATGCATCTTCAAACACAAATTGTTTGTCCTCGCCAAACATTGTTTGTGAGTAATATTGATTGAAGTCATAATTTATCATTCTTATTGTCTCCTTATATTTCTTCCTATATTGTGTTCCTTTAAAAGTCAGTAGATGTGCTGTAAAAATATTTATTTATTTCTGTTTTTCTCCCTCGTCTTTTATCTCTAATTGTACAATCAACAGTGTTACAATGAAGTTGGGTCGAAAAAAAATATAGACATGCATAATACTTTCATTGGGTAAATATTCTAAAAAATTCTTTGCTTGCTTTTTTTCTGTTTATAAATTTAAAAGCTCTTATGAATGTATCTATTCGTTTCTATACAATTTCTAAAATGATTTTATAGATGGCGCTAATAGTGATAAACAATATGTACGCATGCTTCTGAGAAATATCGAGTTTTACTCAAAAACTGTACATTCATCAATAGAAAACAGCAAGAATTAATAGATAATTTATCCAGTGAAGATGTTGCGTATGTCAATGTGCATTTGTTGCTAGAAATATCAGACTATATTCAAGGACTCAAAAAGTTAAAGAAAATTTCATGACTTTTGTGAAATGGACACAGAAACTGACATATTTCAATTTTATTAATGAAAATGAATATTTTTGTTAATGAAATTGAAATAGATCAGTTTTTATTTCCGTTTCATGATCTGAAATGTCATGTTTTTCGTGTTTTTCATATAAAAGTCATGGCATTTTTTTTTGATTTTGTAAGACTTCGGTTATAATTCTAGTGACAGAGCCAAAATTTTTCAGTATACTATATCTTAAATTCAGAGCATGAGACAAAGACGAGTCTTATGGAAGATGATGTTGAACCCAAATGATAAGTTTTTATCAAAAAAAATTTGCGATTGGAGTTTGTGAAAATTTTTTTTAACCTGAGCTGCCCGTAGGATTTTCTTTTGCTGTCAGTAATATTCTGTTTCTTTAGAATTTAATGGTAGACTACATCGAATTTTATCGACACATTTCGAATTTCATCTAAAACTATGAAATCGCTTAGAAATTATAGCGTTTTGAATTTCGCTACAGGTTGCTGAAATTTTAGCATGTTTTCAAAACATTATAACTCCTGAGCGGTGCCATATTTTTAGATGAAATTTGAAATCTGTCGATAAAATTCAATGTAGCTTACTATTAAATTCTTAAAAAACAGAATATCACTAACAGCAACACAAAAACCTAAGGGCAGCTCAGGTAAAAAAAAAATTTGTTCGCAAACTCCAGTCGCAACTTTGTTTGATAAAAACTCATCATTTGAGTGCAACGTCATACTCCATAAGTTTCATCTTGGTCCCATGTCTTGAAGGTGAGATCTAGTATAGTGGAAAATCCTAATTTTGCCACCGTATAGTTCTAGTAGAAACCGAAGAAGTTGGAGCAAAGTGGTAAGATAATATACCTGAGTGTCTTCTCCTGAATCATCTTCAAAATATCTAATTAGAAAAGATCAGGTTTTAATTGTTTTTTCTTCAAAAGTCTTCTATCCGTGTGTTCATATTACGTATTTTATCACATTTACATCATTTAATTTGTACATTTCTCAATAATCTTTTTATCAACAATTATAAAGAGTTTGAGAATTGTATATCGTAATCAGTACAGTAAAAGTCGAAGTATCGTTGCTATGTTAAAGTGCTTTAGTACAGTCTAATAAAATGTTTAAGTATCCAATAGAAAGAGCACTTGACTATGTCAACTATATTGCGACTTTTGCTGTACTGTTTACAATATATTGTTCAGAAAATCTTTATAATTGCTGATAAAGAAGTAACCGAGAAATGTGCAATTAAGTGATGTAAATGTGATAAAATAAGTGATATAGATACACGGATAGAAAAAGACTTTTGAAGGAGAAGACCTTCATTTTAGTAGAAAAAAAACCTATCGAAAAGGATGCATTATCAAACGGCTTGCTTGTGTTATTATTGAAAACGAACGCGTTCTAACGCGTTTTAAAAACTGCATTAAAAGTCTAGAGAAAACATGCGAACTGAAAAAAAACGGGTTCAGACGCAGTTTTCTGCAATTTTTTTTCGTGGGTGTGGGTGTGAGTATAGAGAGAAATGACATCTACACCCACACCCAACTCATAAATAAATTATTTCAACAATCTCATACTTCGTATTCACGCATCTTTTATTTCTTGAAAAAATGATATAATAAATATTGGTTAACCTTTATTTTATTATTTGCTTTTGAGAAACTTTAAAAGTTTTAATGTGCGACTGCATAAAGAAAGTTATAAAATAAATGTGAGAAATCATTCAACTTTTAGCACTGAGTATAAAAGTGTGCATTAACATGGAAGTATCTATTATGTGACAATGAAAACTTCAGTAATGTATCCATAGTCAAATGAATAAACACTACTCTTATCACTAGGCATTTGTTGGAGATATTTAGTCAACAAGATTTTCTATCACAACAACCAGTTTTCTTCTGTCATTTAATAAATTAATCATTTACAAACAACAATATGAATTTGCCTTTTTTTTTTACTGAGAAGAAATGTTTGACTTTTGTATGGATTTGATGACAATTTAAAGCTGAAGGTCTATGAAACTTCATCCAGTTTTCTTACGGCAATATTTCATTGATACTGCCCTCCTGCACTTTTTCTCTAATGACAAATATTATTGTTTTTTTTAATGTCTTTTATTCATATTGTCTGCTCTGTGGTCATCATATTGATGATGTGGTTATCGTTCAAACCAGACAATGTTTTCCTTGTTCTCTGACGAAAGTAATAGTATAAAAGCTGTGCCGGGCAATCTCTGTGGGATTAAAATGTGAAACACGATATACCCATTGTTGCTGATTCCCTAAAAACTCGTTTTTTTATGTATATCTGGGTATGCTGTCGCATTATTCCTTACTCTAGAGCATAGAACTTCACCAAAGAGATACTCCATAGATATTTTAACTAGACTTGAGTTATACATGACCTCTGATAGTACCCTGAAGTCGTCCCATCACAGCATGTGACAATCTCGAGACTGCGTTTCTCATCCCCTGTGATGGTTTCGAGAGCCTGTCTGCCACGGTCTGTAATGGGTAATTAATTAATTAGACACCAATTAATGAATTAATTAAGATGTCGGTCACGGTCTGTGGAGGGAGAAGGAGGGCGCACAGTGGACAGCCAGGCGACAAAACCGATTTTCGAGATTCGTACCCATATCGTAGTTAGCATTAGAGCTGCAGTGGTCCTGCATTTAACTGCATCCCGGATAATGATTGAAAGCAAGCATCTGTTGCGTTGCAGGCACCATAAGGTACGCAAAATAGGTAAATATCACTAATAGGACGATATATGTAAAATGTATATTTTAAATCGAGAATCTAGTTATATTCATCAGTTTTTATATAGTTATATAATATTATATGTTTACTGTATATTGCAGACCGTTTGGACTTCCTGAAGTTCTTTGAGCTATAATAAGTTCAGAAACTGATCATCAGTATAGTGAAAAATATTTACTGCTCCACAATGCAGTTTGTTTGCCAGATTTTGCCGGAGCTTTAATTCAAGCTTTGATTTGTTATTCGATAGAGCAAATCAGCATCTGTTTTCAGTGGATGTCCAAAGATGCTCGCTTAAACTCTTGTTGAGATATTGGATTTTTTACGGCATCTTGTGACACAACGCTGTGGTCCCTCTTAGGTTCACTTGAAAAATCAACTTTCAAATTTCGATCTGGAAATTTGCACAGAGAAAGGTCTCAATGAGACCAATTAATCCTGAAAGTTTCAAATTTCTTGATTGCTTCCATCCTTAAATATGAACACTTAACATTTTGGTGCTATAACTGATGTGAAAAAAGAGTACTTTTTCTTACATTCGTATCTCAGGATAGAAGTAACCCAAAAATCCAAAACTTGCAGAATAAACAAGGCTCATTGAGACCTTTCTCTGGGAAAAGTTTCAAGTCGAAATTTGAAAATTGATTTTTCAGGCGAACCTGAGGGAGACCACGACTTTTTCCTAAAAATGCCATAAAAATTAAATATCTCGATAGAAATAAGCTATAAGTACGAACTCTTTTTAGGATGTTCATAGCTCATTAAAGACTACATAATGCATATAGTCTCGATTCAAAAGTGGTTTGGCAACTAGAAATGGCTCCCGATCACTTTTTTCTGCCCACAGTGGACGGCGAGGGGGGGAGGAGAAGGAGGTAGTGAGTGAAATTTCTATTCCTATACACTTCAACACTCTCTTCTAGATCGTGTTTCTAAAAATCACAAAGGATATTTTGGATCTAAGAGAATGAAAAAAGAGTGAAAGTAAGATGATAATAAGGATGAGTATCTTACACACTCATCCTCAATCTCAAGCCAGAAGTTCCTAAAGTTCAAATCAAGTCGGACTTGAATTATCATCTCTGCATTCACTCATTAGTTATCTTTTTCGTTGTGTTTCATCACACTTGAATGAAAATACAGCATTTTCTCCCGTAAAAAGGCACGTATCAGTGATAGAAAAAAAAGAATAAGTAATAGCTTTATTTCATCCCTGATAAATCTGTTGAAATAAGGTAGTGAATTCTTGACAGTAGATGTCGATGAGTGGCGTTGTCAACGGCCCACACCCATATTTCTCTGTAAGAGTGCAAGAAGATCGACCACAGTATTTGTATGGATATTGATTATCATAAACATGAGTTTCTCCTTCACCATAGAGGCAAAATATAAATGCTTCAGCTACATAACAAATTAAGTCAAATGATATGAAGAATTGTTCTAAGATATCATCTTGCCTGATTTGAAGTTGAATGTATAATCGATCTTTTTTATGTGAAGACGTTGAATAATATAACGTAGTCGAATTATTTTTTCTGCCTGATCGCAGTGTTCCTTCTAATATTTCTTGTGAATGTTGGCCTGCAAATCACTAGACAATCCGACACAATTGTTAAGTACGCTGTGAATCGATTTTGCCGAGGACCGAGAATCGTTGAATTCGAGACAAGTAACTTCGTCCGATGACTTCTCTATTTGTGAAGTGAAAAGAACACTGCTGTTGCCAAGATCTCGGGTAACGACTGATTCATGATTGCTCCATTTGATATGTAATTGTTTTCAAATGAGAATAAAACGAAGACCTTTGCAATCAATACACAAAACACAGCCATGAGTGAGATATTGTGAACAATTAATTATTAACTTTTCCAAACATGTGGTACACATATAAAAGCCTCTACCCTTGCACTTCGAACAGCTCTGATATTGACAACACTCAACTGATCCTTTTTGATGATATATGTCGCAATCAACAGTAGCAAAATCTGAGCATTTTAGACATTTGATTTCTCCCAGACACTGACACTTCGAACAATGATCTCGACGTTGAGTTTCTTTCAGATCCCGAACAGATTGTCCAAATCCTCCCTGACCAAATATCGTTTTAGTTGGTTGATCGAATTGATAATCTTCCCAAATATTAAGTGGACGTTGGAGTGAAGGTTCGGTGTGCTGGGAAAATATCGAAAGGAAAAATGTCGAAAAAAAAAGGGAAAAAATATCGACGGGGAAAAATGTCGAAAAAAATAGGGGAAAAATATCGAAGGGGAAAAATGTCGAAATGAGAAAATATCGAAAGGGAAAAATGTCGAAAAGAAAAAATGTCGAAAGAAAAAATGTAGAAAGGGAAAAATGTCGAAAAGTAAATATGGAAGTAGAAGAATATTGTAACAGAAAAATATCGAAAAAGATGATGTCTCCAATAAATAGTGACTCTAATTACGTCTAGCTCATTGTTGTTTTACAATTCTACTAGCATAGAAGTTTAGCCAATCGTGATTTTGCTGACTAATACCTGATAAAAATTAAATAAGAGAGTTAGACGAAGAACTATTATATAACTAAAATTCTATTGTCATGACTGAAACTGCTACATCTTCAACTGATGTAATCCGATCAGTATCTCCAGCTATTTCACTTATAAATTCAAATAATGGAAAATCTTTACTCGTAGCAGATAACTATGTTTTCAAACTGAATAAAACAACAACTTATACTTGCTAAGCAGAAAAACTGATAAATCAATTTTTTTCATTATTTATATTTGGTCACTATTATAATATTAACATTAACTAATATTATGAAACATATTCTTCACTATTCACAACTCTTCAAAATATTTATCAACCATTTTCCTGTCGATATTATTTTTTCCACATTTTTCCCTTTGGACATTTTTCCTTTCAATATTTTTCCTTTCAACATTTTTACTGCCAACCATTTTTTTAGCGAAATTCATAATGATACTTCAACAGAGTATCTCTTTATATAAACTCTATAGAAGAACAAACTTTAAATGCCTCTATAAAAACGTCAACAACAAAAAAGAATCAGCTCGTTTAACTGAACTGAAATTAATCCAATCGTTGATGGTATGTTTTTTTTTTTTCACAGAGATCTTGTTTTTTAGTGAAACAATGCAACAGATCATTCATCAATATGAATGGAACATTATTTCTATTAGCTATTTATCAAACCTTCTAATCATAGATTTTGATTCTAACAAAATCTGTTGTCAAAAGTTGTGAGACTATTGATCTTGTTATGAAAGACTGGAATTTACTTTATTAATAGCTTAAATTGACATAATACCTTTAACATAAAATTAAAATCCATGCTTCCTGACTCAATACAAAATGAAAACTATAACAGCATGACATCAAAATTCATCAATGAAAGCATACATATTTATATAAACAAAAAAGTTACAATATTTATGTCCAAATAGAATTGGAAGAAAAATAAAAAGTTTCTCTTTTCTTGTAAAGTGATCCCAATACCAACACTGAACATTGTAATATACAGATATAAATTGTAACAACAATAATCTTCTAAAATGGATTATCAGCTAAACCAATCACCTTACGAACATCTAAGTAAAAAAAAAGTTTTTTTTTTCTAGTTTGATCAATTCAAAAATTGTTACTTCTTTGTAGATAATCATTTTCATCTCTTTCATCTTCATCGCGAAAATATACTTTTTGTTTTGATGCTTTGGGTTCCATTACTTCTAGAAAATCATCGAATGATGCATGTCGTTTTTCTTCCAATAAAGATGCAAGTCTTGATTTGAATAAATGATTAGAATACTAAATATATATATTATAAGAAGTATGTTTTTATTTATATTTGACTACTTACGCGTTTCACTGGATTACCATTAATAATATTAATTAAAAATATTGCCATAACAATGGTAAAAATCATAACAGTCACTTTCATCATAACTGAGTGTATTATCAAAATGAAAATAAATATAAGAGACAAATAAACAAGTATAAAGAATCATCAGAATCACATCCTTATTATATACAATGGTCGTTAGGAAAAATACGAGAACAGGTAAAATACCGGTGAGCAAGAAGAAGAAATCCCTTTTATCGTCATTATAGTGCTTAGTCATGCATATCCAACTTCTTGATGTTTTTTTTCTTTCATTAACAATATGAGTAATTTTATCCCCGTTATTTATTGTATACGAAAGCTAATGAGTCATAGTCTTAATTCACTTGTTGGCCAGGAGCATGCATAAAAAATGGCCATATAGTAACTTATTTGTTGTTAGGGACAGTCTCTTTTCCTTCATCTATTTTTCTCAATCGTCTGACTAGTCGTTACTAGTAAGACGATTGAGAAAGATAGATGAAACAAAAGAGACCACACTTAATAACAAATAAGTTAGTATGTGACCCTCTTTTACGCTTGTTCGTGACCAAGAAGCGAGTTGGAAATA
>CAJNOL010001245.1:0-34554 GCA_905250125.1 Rotaria sordida | reverse complement strand
TGACCCTCTTTTACGCTTGTTCGTGACCAAGAAGCGAGTTGGAAATATGATAGCAGCATCGATACGATTATCGAGTAATAGCATATAACGCTCATTTTGATTTTTGAGAGCATAGAAGATAGTAGAGATATTTTGTGTTTAATAATCTACATGGGCTGAACCATTTAAAATTCCAATGCGAGAAAAAGGTAAACGGCCATTTTTAATATCATCAATACCGGATATATACGGTTGAGTCCGTTGTAGTGTGAGAAATGAGGAAAAATTAGCCGTATACGTAGCCGCTAGAATAATGCTCAAAGTGAACAATGCAACTGTCATTATTCGACTTGATTTTGTTTTCAAACGTAAATCATTGCCCATTCCGACGAAACAACTCAACGCTTGATATATACTGAAAATGATCGCACGAAGTCCTCGACAATCCTTACAGCATATGGTTGCGATCAGTATGCTTATCCCTATCTTCCTGATTGATCATATTTCGATTACAAGAAAAAAATTTTTTTTTCGAAATTCCCGTATTCCCCCTCAGGGATCTAGGAGGGTCGAAAATTTTTTTATTTTTTCGAAGAAATGGTCTATGCCATTCGATCCAGGGTAGAATTGTAATGCGTGTAAAGTGAAAATTTTCATAAGTGAACGTCCTTGGAAAACGCTCGAAGTCGTTTTCCTCGATGCTGTTTACCTAGCTTTTGACAGTATATGCCACTTTTTGTGTCCATTCCACCCTTTTTTTTTCCTAATTTTTTTACCATTTTGTAGAGAATCAAAAGTTACACAACATATAAAAAATTCAGTCTGGGCTCTGATGTTTTCGATAAATGACAGCAGATATACCTCTAAAAGTCTAACGTCATAGGCTAGTAATCTGCTACCTTTTTTCACTCATGTTAGCCTAGTAAAGAAATGATATACAATATTTCATATAGCTCATTTTTTTCATCTATCCATACCCTATCATTTGGTATATAACATGAAAAAATTCTCTCATTCTTAGTAGTGTTATACTATCAGACATTGATGAGATGATTTATCATTGTTTTTCTTGATACTAGGTGGACGGTGCTAAAAATCGATTCAGGTTAACTTTACTATAAAAAGTTCAAATGAGCTAAAAATTTAGGGTTATTAGTTTCAGACATTGTCCTTTCGAATGCACATAAAAAAATCAAAAATTTAAATTTTGACGAGTGCCACGTGTACTGAGGCCATGCTCGATAATATCGTGGAGACTATCTTAATAACCTTATAGCTGTTCAAATTCAAACTCAATCGCAAAGGATTCGATTACATCAAAACAAGATGATCTGCTCTCACATTAGATGAACTTTTATTCAGAAACATACTTTCGATTAGTGTATGCAATACAATGAGAAATGCTTGCGGAAAATTTTCTTTTGGACTTATAGCATCGAAAGTCAACTCAAGAATCCAAAATGATAAAAGTAGAATCAAAAAAATTTCTTTGTCATATTCACTAGAACTCACTTGACGATTGAGATACTTTCGAGAACAAATCAATCGTTCGATGAATGTACTGATGTTCTATTCAAATTTTATTGCAATGTAATATGTGATTTCACTGCATTTATGATCACGAAAATGATAGATAGTCTTTTTATTGAATTGTTCGAATGATGCATTATATAAACGAAATAGAAAACTTTCAGAATACGGACGTCTTAATCGAATTTCTTGATCTGGTAAGAGATTATTGTAAGTGTGGGTCTTCCTTTCCTTCTGACACACATCCACAATCACACTCCACTCTCTCACTATAGATTCTACTATGAGTGCAATAAGGTAGCAACATATTACAAACAGGAAACCAATCGTTTATTTCGTCATAAGACTACATAGCTGTAAACGATACAACGATTTCTCTCGTAATCCTATATTGAGCATACAACAATCTTAGATATTCACAATGATTCACGATAAATAAAGGGAACACTAGGTATCACAGTAATGTTCATTCACTAAATATTAGCGTTGCCAGTAATGGTTGTCAACATATCGGTATTATTCTTGTCCACATCGATGGTTTCCTAAAAACACAATGACATCAAGTGAAAGTAAGAAAGCTCAGAATTCGTACATACGGAGATAGGAAGACTATTAAATCGATGTCTTCGTGCAATTGATTTGATTTCGTTGGACACGGTCTGTGATACCTCATTGTCATTATTCTTATAGTTGTTCATGAAATGGCGTCGAGAGTTACTCTGATCTATTGAATTTGGCAATGGGAACGATGATGATGGTGGTGAAGTCAACAGACTTGTATCGATATCATATCTACGAATAATATCTTTGTTTTGATTGATCAAATTGGGTTTTTCTTACTCTTTTTTGTCATGGATATTGACGATGAGAGAATCACTATAGGAATGTCCACGTCCCATTTCCAGATCCTCATTTTCTTCATCGGAATATTTGTTGAAGTTAATTTGCTCGGGTTTAATATAGCGTTTCCGTGTATATACTCGTTGATACCGATCGACCAGAACTGAGACAAGCATACCAACAGTACCCACACCAGTCAATGCACATAGAACAGCAGTTAGACGTCCAAGAACTGTGACTGGCACTATATCACCATAGCTAAACATGCAAAAGAAAACAAAAATAATCTTTCTCTGCCTCTCTCGCTATGCCACTTGTTGTCGAACTACACTTTCTATGAAAACAGGCGTTCTTACCCAACACTAGTGATTGTCACAATACCCCAATAGGTAGCCTTTGGTATGGAGTCAAAACTCGAATTACCATTTGTACTCTCGATGAGGTAGACAGCCGAACCAAAGAGAAAGGCCATTAGCGTCAATGTGATTGCCAAAATAAGGAAATCAAGCATCGATTCTTTTACTGTCACGGCAAGAACATGTATGGTTTTAATATTTTTAAAAACTCGATAAAATTTAAATATACGAGCACATCGAAGAATGCGTAATAATGCGAAACTATTATAAATGTTAATATTTTGATGGTCTAATTGATTGACAAGATTTATGGTATTAGTGATATAGAATGGGACGACAGCAATTATATCGATCCAATTCATAAAATTCTTGAAATACTTAGATAACGATGGTGTGCTAAATAGACGTAGAATCAGTTCAAGAGTAAAAAATCCAATACAAATCATCTGAATTCGATGAAATGGTGATGAAAAATAGGAAAGACATATGCGTTTGCTTGTTTGAACGTCGCTAGAATTTATCGAGTCATTGTTCGTTCCAATTTTATGCTGCTTATATTCTTTTTTACATGTGTCTTCCAATAATTGGGAATATTGTGGCAAAGATTCGAGTGCCAAAGTAATCGTAGAGATAAAAATAATAATTAACGAAATTATATTAAATAGTTTGGCGATGAATGAAAATTCCGGATATTCTATGGTAGCCCAAATATATCGGCGGCAACGATTTCGAGGTAATTGAGCTTTTTCAACCTCTTTCAAATTTTCATCTTTGAGTACTTGAGCAAGAGCATCTTGACCCATATCAAAAAATGTGATTTCTTCAAGAAATGTATCGAGTGGTACTGAATTCGATCGACGTAATCGACCTTTCGATTGATAATAATAGAGAATAGCTTCAAAACATCCTCGATGACGATCAAAGAAATATTCATCAAGAACATTATCATAATAATATTTGCGTCGCTTTGCATTGCCTAACAACGTATTTGGATAGACTTCCAGAGTAGATTTGAATGTTTCGAAACGAACTCCACTTATATTAATAATAATACGATTTTCAAGTGAACTATCCATAGAACCATTTCGTCTTTCAGTTTCGACTATCTGCTGATGGGCTAGATCTCGCATATCGATGGTATCTCTAGTAAATCAATCGTCTGAGAGAAAATCATAAATTACATACAAGATAGAAGAAAACGAAACAGTACATTTATATACATGAGTGAATTGCAATTTTTTTGGTGTAATTGAGATTTTAACTATATTTGGCTAATAATTTTTGTTTCTATTAATCAATTTTTTATAGGCTACAGGTCTCTGAGTGTCCCACTACACTATCAAGGTTCAGCTCTTTAGTTCATAGTATCGATGATTTATGAGCCGTATACTAAAAAAAAACCCTATGCTATAGAAAGATGTATAAAAAAAAAAGAAATTTTTGAAACATCGAAGGAAAAGAAAAACAAGATAATGAATAGTCCATTTTGTAGAGCACGCTATATTCTGTGGAAATATATATCTTCCTCGCTTATGTATTCTTAATTTTCTTCTAAGACACACAAGTTGAAGGAAAACAAAGGTATCCAAAAGATGAAGAACTTGATTAACACACAACTGATAAAAAAAATAATTTCGTCTTAATGATCTTTTTTCTGTAGTAAAAAAAACGATATTTACTCACCTTGTAGAAGAACATTTTGAAAATTACAGTATAAATAACTTGTGAATGGCTCATTTATTCTGGTTCAAATTTTGTATTGAAATTATATTTTTTATAGGATTAAAAATTCAGCTTTGTATCTCTTTCTATTATGAAGAAATTAAGAAAATATGATACATTGTAAAAGGACATTTTTCATTAAATTAGCATTTTTTATGGTACATTTCCGTTGAAGTAAGTTATAATGCATTGTACAAAAATTGTTCAGGTCTACTTTCATTTTTTTTTCGCGGCAACTATACCAAAAAATTGCAATTCACTCATATACAAAAGTGTGAGTGTAAATAGAGAAGGACACAAAGCTCATCAAGGATTTAGATTACTTACGGACTACGTTCATGGAAAAATATATCATTCGTCTTGAATAGTTCTCGACTTCGTCTGAATCGATATATATATACAAACTAAGAAATATGAATGAGTCTTGTTATAGATGCGTACCTCTTTAAATTGATAAGAAATTGATGATCGATTAACAATGATTTTCGATTAGTAGTACTAATTCGACGTTGACAATGCGCAGATGGTAATGTGTCTGGTGTATCCATGTTTCAGTGATCTATGTAAATATATATGAGCATGGAGTGTGAACAGTCGATCAACAAACACTATTTCAATTAAGTGAGAAAATCTCGAAAATTTAATCATCTTGTTCAACACATTATCATATAATAGATTATGGTGAAATGTCTATATTATAAGTCATATTTCACATACCAGAATGAAGAATGATATGTTTTGAGAATTTTATTAATGAAAAAACTCGTTGTGCTGTAGGTCAAAAAACATTTTGAGCCATGAAAAACTAGCTCTATAGAATGTGAAAGCGATTTTGTGGTCAAAAATTGAAAAAAACCAAAGTGTCGAAAATTTGTTTCTCATTGAATTAGAGATTTCGTCTTCGTCGTCATTCACTTGTTGCGTGCATGCGTTTTCTAATTTATTCCAGACATTCAAACTTTGGAAAAGTATTTCATCTAGGATTTATAGAGATTTCTAATTGTCAACGTTTTATAACTTTACCTGCTGAAATTATACCGTACAAAGTTCTAAATAAAATACGATATATTAAAAGGTAAATGAAAAGAATCTGTTGATTATTTTATTCAATGACAAGTATGAAGTTATGTTTGTCGTTCGCTTGATAATATCTGATGTTTGATAGAAGAAAGAACGAAACAAGAAAAAAAAACTTACAGTGAGTCACTACAAGTAAATATATCTTTCTCTTAATTATCAAGAGTCTATTTGAGACATCAATACTGTTGACAAGAAAAAAAAGCAGAAACAATTTACATGAAAATGTCTTCTCATCGCAAATTAGTATCGGATAGGTATAGAAGGTGAGTGTGGGTATGGATAACTGAGTGGTTATTACTCTCAGCGTGATCCACATACACACCTCACAAATTTTAAAAAGTGTCCCATTGCTATAGCATTGTCAATGACACATGTTGATTCTGTTTCGCTTCATCTCAATATTAACTCTATTTTTATTTTCTCGAATGAGAAAAAAATACACTTGTTGACAGTCAACAAAGTACATCATTAGTAAATTGCTTATTGAAATTTTTGCGCAAATGATATAATTAATCAAGTGTATGTTGTGCAAGCGTATCGTGTTTTTCGCAAAAAGAAAGAGGAACAAATATATGCACAGCAAGCAAAATTCGCACAGTCTATGCAAATCATTTATTTGACACATGCAGAACGTGTTATTTTTGTCAAAAACAACAACAAGCGACCTCCATTTTCATACCATTGTAATCCAAAGAATAAGAGTAACGCTGTTCGATTCTAAATAAAGTACAGCGACATGAATTGACT
This sequence comes from Rotaria sordida, assembly GCA_905250125.1. NCBI lineage: Eukaryota > Metazoa > Rotifera > Eurotatoria > Philodinida > Philodinidae > Rotaria > Rotaria sordida. The sequence goes on along the minus strand of CAJNOL010001245.1, from coordinate 28,300 downwards.
TCTCATCTTTACAATATAAATATAAGTTAAAATCTGTTCGAAAAAGAATTCAAATAAGAGATGAAGAACAACGTAAAATCTACGGCATAGACCAACTTAAATTTAATTTGCATCTACCTTTTTGAAATTCATCTGATCTCCTAAATCATACATAGGACAGTTGCTATGTTTTTATCTTTCTAGTTTTTGTCAATATTGTTGATTGTCCAATTCTTCTAAATATATCGATGAAGATATCCCTCAAATTGATTTTCTCTCTGAAAAAAGAATTATTAAAATGTATCGATGACTGACATTTCAAGATGGTCTAATATGATTTCTCTCATCATGTATCGATATGCGTTCAAGTGTTTGAGAATGTGAGAGAGTAGACAAACATGAGCCACTATATATTAAACAATGAAAATAATATAATTTTCTTAGAAATTTGCTAATTGCAATAAATGTCTCAGATTAATCTTGAGATATGCACCAAAATCTTGTCGATGATTCGATCTTCATATCAGATCATGAGTGATTATGAATGATATCATTTGGAAAGACATATTGTTCAGTATTCTATTGTGTTTTTTTTTATTTAATTGTGGTAAAGAACAAGACAAAAATTGTTTTAGTCATGATTGAATAATTTTTCTGAATTTACTATGTATTACTTCCATTAATATCTCGAATGAATGAGAAAAATTTCACAAGTACTTATTAATTGAAAGGATTTTTCACTCTTGATGTGTGTCGAGGGTGGGGTGTGGGTGTGTGAGTATGAACGTTTGAAAAGAGATACCCACACCCACATTTACAGATAAATAGCCTACCACGGTAAGTGACGTTGATTGATTGCTATTATCAAACTCATTAAGAATAGCTGGAGACATAAGTGGAACAAAATGATTGGGACTCCATGTGCCATTATTCGTCTCTCTAGCATCTTTTTCATTCAAGGTGTGTGACCACAAAATTGAAATATTACAATTAGCAATAATAGGTGGGACAGGTGTGAAGACGTTATTCAAAATTGCCATATAATGTTGAAAATCAATTTTTGGATAAATACTTTGTATGTTACATTGAAGTACATTGCAGAGTGCAGCTATTTCGTATAATTCAGAAAATGTACAATTTTTGCAAATAGCTTTTATAGCAATGTCGATAGGTCCAACGTATTGTGAATACATTGTTTGATAATAATTTTCGTTTGTTACAAGTTCAATAATTGTCCGAACTAAAAATTATTTTAAAATAACTTGTACGATTATATAAAAGAAAAATAAATTTGTGTACCTCGTAATTCACTCGTCGTTACTGACGGATTATTCATCAAAAGAATAATAGAATGGTATAAACAATTTCCATCAGCAATGACATCGACCGGAACTAGATGATGTATATCACCAGTCGCTTTTTCAAGATATTTCTTAGCTTCGACACCTATTACGTGTTTTGTCTCACCGAAAACTTGAGTAGGATGAAATTGAAGTGGTATCATAATTGATTCAATCTACAATGTATTGTTTTATGTATTATAATTTAATCATTACTCTTATAAACTCACTTGTCGAACTCGTTGTACAACAAAATTGATTTCGTCGTAGTACATGATGCTTTCAGAACATTTTTCCAAAAGCTGAAGTAATCGTGTGAATTTTAGATCACGATTCATTTGATTACATAGTGTACAAGCATGGCCTGTACACAATGTAGTACAAAAAATACATCGTGTGCTCATATTTAGTTTTAGTAGTTTCGTTTGTATATTACAATCTACAATATCATATATATGTTTCAAGTAAATCAACTGCTTAAAACGTTTCTCTTAAAAACTATATTGTACGAACTTAAAATAGTTGGAAAGGCTGTCCACATATAACAATTCAGAAATAATCTTTGAACATTCTTCTAATATTATCTGATGGATAACTACTATAAGAATCCTATAACCCTCCTACTTTATGCTTTTCGTTTTAATAATCTCAACTTTTGTATGTACTCTTTTGCACTAGGGTAATAAAGCAAAGAAATACATACATCGATCTAATATTCGAACTTAATGATGTTGGCAAGTTTTATAAGAAGGCAAAACATATAAATTCAATTTTTCGTGCACTATAAAAGAAACTTCTATTATATTATCAGCTCACCGAAAATAACGCATCTGTAAATATTTAAAAAAAATAATGTCAGCAACTTAACATGCAGTCGCTATAATGAATAATATACAGAAATAATCAATTTTTAGAAAAATACTTAAGCAAGAATATTACAAAATTTCAAAATAATTAAAAACACCTAAACCTGTGAGATGGATGTTTACGCAGTTAATTAATGAACTGATATTTTTTTAATTTGATCTGAATATTATCATACAAAATCTAATATAATTTCTTACTAAATCGTTGAATAAAAATTTAATTCAATTCAAACATTTATATAATAATTATATCTGATCTATGCTCACGAATTTCTCGTAACATCAATCTTGTTGTAAACAATTTTTTTATTTCTAAGTAAAACGTGGGCTTCATTCTTATTAACTAATGAGACTGGTTCATTTTAACTCTTCATCTTGTCAAAAAACAATCATCCTTTAATTGACAGAAAAACGAATATTTTCTTTTAAATTTTAACATTTATTTTACACAAACTATAATCAAAAAATATATTTCAAAATAGATGCTGAATTAAAAAAACGAAACCAAAAACAAAATACTATTATGATTTTTTACCATTATCAGTTGAAAAATTACTTATTTCATAGAGATATTTGCAGAGGTGACCATGTTCATATATATATATATATTCATTCAATTTAATGAATGTATTTAGTCAATTCAATTTATGAAATTTTGAAAATCAATTTAAGAAAATCTATTTCACTTTCGGTTAGTGTCTCAAGATCCGTAGAATTGAAATCATTAAAACGAAGTAACAAATAAAACACACTAAAGTTTTAAATTCTAAACTACAACTCACTAAAATATTCGATTTCTCAAATCAAACTCACTCAATATGTGGGAAAACGACCAATAGATGTCTATAAATACATAAAATGACATTTGAACTATGTAAAAAAAATTTTATTACATCTTAAACGTATTTCAAATCAAATAAAATCATCGCAAGATCATTATCCACATTACAATATATCAATTTATGCAATATTAAAAAATAACTAGTACGAAACTACTATACATATAACTGACCATTAACTCGTTTTATCAATTCATATATTCCATTACAATCTCATCGACTTAATACATTAAAAAAAATACAATAACATATAACAGACTACAAATCAAATTTCTGACTTTTTTAACACTCAAATTTCATTACATTCATATAGTAAAAATAGCCGACAAATATAGAATAGAAATCATTTAAATTTTCATTTTATTTTAGAATTTTATGTTAAAAAGGTATATTCGAATGTATAAGACTAATTGCTTTATTAAATAATCAATAATAACCGAGGAAAAAATAAATAATCTAGACATCATTCATCTGGAAAATTGATATCGAAATAATAAAGCAGTTAGTCATTTAACAGTAGAAATCATATGTTTATATTCATGCAATATATAATTTTTATTACAATTATATAAAAGATGAGCAAAATGCGGTCGAAGCAATAGATAACATTCAATCTGAATATTTACAAAATTCTATTCATTTTTATTTTTCTAAATTAAAAATAGATAAGTCGTTTTTCACAGAAAAGGAAGTCTCCAATTTAAAATGCACAATGTTTTTAATTCATCAAATCAATCATATAATGTTTAATGAATTTTTTTCAAATTCGAAGTTAAATGACGAACGATATTTTTTCTTCTTCTATTCTAAATATTAACTAAAACTTTCTTTTATTTCTCACTTGTATTTTCACAAAGGAGAATTTTTTCTTTAAAATATTTTGGTTTATTACATATATATACAGAATCGATTGCGTAAGCTCTTTTATTTCTTTTAATAATATGAAATAATCTCTAAAATGCACACTAAATTAAAATTATTATACAAATAAATATTACGATATTGACTCCAGTTTTTTTCAATTATGAAACCGTACGGATTTTTTTTTCTAAATTTCGAATTATAAAATAGAGTCAACTTTTTTTCTCACAAGAACAGTTTTGGAATTTAAACGTGTATGTTTTAATATTACCAAATTTATTATTAATATTAGTTTATGACTAGTTTATACATCCAAAGAAAATGAAATTTGTCGTCATAAAATAAAATCCCTAATGTAAATATTCTTTTTTTTTTATTCATTAAATTTACTTAGGGCATACCAAAAGTACTGGCAGTGACACTTTAATACCCTATAGTAGACTTTAAGAAACTTTCTTTCTATATAGTCTGATAGAGAAAAAAATGCTCTATCTTTCTATACTATTTGATCGTACTTCAGCTAATCTCATAATATTAAATTATCCATAAAACCTATTCCGGCTGATTATGTGCTGGTTGTACTAGATTACAACGTGTGAGAACAGACTAGTTTTCAATCCCTCAAGACATTGTATGAACAACCAAAATATACCATAAGATACAGCGTGAAAAGCTCTACAATTTACATAAGGCCATTTATTTTATAGCTGCACTTTTTGCTTTCAAAATCGATAAAGTTTTGAGGGATCAAATTTTTGGTATTGAGAAAATTGTTCGCATAGAATTTTCCTTTTTTTGAAAACAATTACAATAAGCTTTACTGTATAGATTGTAGAGCTTTTCACGCTGCATCTTGTGGTATATTTTGTTTTTCTTTTGGTAAAGCATATCAGATGATAAATAATGAAATAACAAAAATGAATTCGTTGTGTATCGAAAACATTGTCTTTTTCGCATCTTCACAATTTGATTGCTCCAAATTTTGTCGATTTCGAAAACAAAAATTGCAGCTATAAAATAAGTGGTCGTATGCAAATTGTAGAGCTTTTCACGCTGCATCTTATAGTATATTTTGGTTATTAATACAACTAGTAAGAAATCGAAAACTGCAATGCAAAACTTACAACTAGCATATAACCAGCCGAAATTGGTTTTATAGATAATTTAATACTATGAGATTAGTTGAAGTACGATCAAATAGTATAGAAAGATAGAGCATTTTTTTCTCTATCAGACTATATAGAAAGAAAGTTTCTTAAAGCCTACTATAGGGTATTAAAGTGTCACTGCCAGTACTTTTGGTATGCCCTAAGTATAATACACTATTTTTTGTTTCTAATTTCTCAAATGTAAAAAAAACCTGAATCACCACTTTATCGAAAAAAGAATTTTTTATTTGAATCTGTTTTTCTTTTAAATATATGAGATGTATTATCTATAGTTTCTGTTGTTTTTTATCGTCTCATTTATGAAAAATTTCATCGTATCAACTGAGATAATTTATAGTTTGCCGTGACAGCAAATTATGGTCGCCATACCGCGAATTGTTTTGCTGATCAAAAGCCCGGACTAGTACATACTTACCCTATTGAAACAAAATATGACTTACTTTTTGACTGAAATAATATTTTTCGTTTTGATATGTTCGAAATTTAGCAATGAAATGATTGAATTAAAATATATTTAGTATTAAAGATACAATTGCTGATTTATACAGAAGGAACTCTAATTAATAAGGCAGAATCGCTTCCAATTGCTTACGATTTGGATAATTTTTTTACTGGTACTGATTCATATTCAACTCGGCACTGTTCCAACTATATTTCTATCATTGAAAAAATGAAAGGACGTTTGAATATTGTAATCACTATATACTTTATTTCTTATCTCGTTTAGTGAAACGATTAATCAAGAACAACGAACATTAATGATGACATTCTGTTTATTTTAAAAAATGATTAAATGAATTGATCTTGTCCTGTCTTCATATCTTTTATATGAATAAGAAAGCAAACGAATATCACGTATTTCAAGTTTTAATTTTTAATAGAAGTATTTGTTGTTTGTCTTAGCATTATATGAACTAATAGTTCATCAAAAGAACATAGATTATTCCATTGAGTTATTTCATAACTAAAATATTAAAAGATTTTAACAAAAATATTTGTTAGTTTGTTGAAAATTGACTTTAGTGGTACACGATACTGTTGTACATTACTTCTAATATTTATTTAAATAAATGAAACAATCAGCAAAATTATTTGATTGATAATAATTTAGATTAAAGATGATTGTCGATTTTATTTTTTTAAATCAAATAAAAAAATACTGGAAACAGTACAAAATAATCAGTCAATGATTTTTATCATTGTTATATAAAACTTCAATTTATTTGATTGACTTTTCAAAAAAAAATAATACCAAGCTGATGAACTTTTCGCAAATTTTCATTCTGAGCTATTCAATATAAAAAAGTCTTCGCTAATCGAACTCTCATCTAGAAATTTCGATTGAATCCAACGATGTTTGATTAATTCTAATATGACAGTTTTATTTTTCGAAATTCTCAATAGACTCTTTCGTTTCTTCCATGACACATTATGAAATTAGTGTATTTCTAACAATTTCCATTGAACATGTTGTTCTTTCATATATTTTTATTTATTCAATTTGTTATTACTCAATTTCAATTGAACCAGTCATATTTTATATATATTTTTTAGATAGATGGCTTATGTTATCAAAAGTTTTAGTCCAATTATATCACTTTTATAAAAGTGGAAGTCTAAATAATTGACTTTTTTTGAATTTTATAATTTAAACTGTTCATTTTTCCAAATTCCCATCTAGATAATTTATCTCTGATACACTTTATTTGCATTAATCGACCTTTCAAAATCGTATGTGAGCTTTTTTTTATTTTTACAATATATTGACATTCTAAAAAATTAGAAGAAAAGCAACTAGGATTTTTTAAACTCAAACGAGTTACGTATTTTTTAAATCGTCCAATTTATCTATTAATCTTGAAAAACTGCTGACAGAATCTATTGACTTTCTCAAATAATTAATCGGAATACGACTACAAGTGGTTACATAAAATTAGTTGACATTAAAGAAATGTAAACTAACCAATTCATTTTTTATAATATGCGGGAATTGAACAGGCTAATTTTACAATTATTTTCGCATCCATTCACTATGTATAAGTTATCGTTTATGAAAATCTCACAATGGGTTAGGTTCCACAATGGATCGGTTATAAATACCCTCAATTATAATTCTGTAGTTGATTTGCTTAAATTCTGTAAGTATTGTTACGATTTGTAGTATATTTAACAACAAAGTAGACATAGTAAATGATGATATGATGAAATTTCATAAGTTGCGTAGAACATATATCAATGAATCATATGGTAAGACATATATTGTACATAGCCGTATCGCTAACATAAGATTCTTGGTAGTAATAATAGCTAGTTAATCCATCGAATAACAGACTATGACAATTGCGTCTCTATTTATACTCAAAATATGGACTAATTGATATTTAATTTTCTTATTGTTTAGTCTATATTTTTTGGCACATATTTTGACCTATAATGACAATATCCAGGTCTTCTATTGTTTAGTCTATATTGTTTCGTTATATCCTTTGTTTACGATGATGACGATATCCAGATTTTCTATTGTTTAGTCTATATTTTTATATTTTTTCGTCAAATCTTTTGATCCATGATAATGACCATATCCAGATCTTCTATTGTTTAGTCTATATTGTTTCGTCACATCCTTTGTTTACGATGATGACGATGTCCAGAATTTCTATTGTTTAGTATATATTTTTATATTTTTTCATCAAATCTTTTGATCCATGATAATGACCATATCCAGATCTGCTATTGTTTAGTTTATAATTTTTCATCAACTCTGGAGCTATGATGATGATCACTAGGTGATCTTACATTTTTATCACTTCCAATAGTGCCACTTTAGCTTTGGATTTGGGATTGTCACTGTACTTTCATCTATTCATGGTCATATTCCGATGCACTTAATAAACAAAGATAGGTATTTTTGTATCGATCACATCATATAGTTATGGACAACGACAGGTATATTAATAGCTTCAAGTAAAATTGTAATAATCTCTCTCTATGCTATTTTTCTTTTTTATTCTTCGCAACACGACGTTGCGCTCTTCCACGTTGATGTCAATAATTTAAAAAATACAATTTTTGTTTAGACAACAGATTGGAAAGATCGAACTAGTAATGAATATATTGCAGTAATTTTCATTAGTAGAGCTCAAGCCAGTATTAACGGTAGTCGATACAAGATTTTAAAATAAATTAAGCCTTTATATATAGAAATTTCAAAAAAAGTGTATTCCATGATTTCATATTTCTATATCACCTTCTATCACTTTGGAAAAGAAAGCTAAATTTTATCTAAATTAGATACAAGAATATAGTCCGATTTTTATACCGTACATTTTTATTTATGAGATTCGTTCTATAGACAAAATCACTTCCTGTTATGCACTACTTTTCTTCTCGCGAATTGGCTTGGGAACATCAATGCAGAATAGATGTATGCCGCAACTGAGTTCAGATTTGAAAAAAATGGCTTAAACGATTTATCTCAGACGAAATCAGTACACATTTCAATTTTCATGTTATCTTTGGTCTGTCTCAATGTGGTCAACCTTAGAGATATTATTCGAATAACTTACTGATGGATTTGGGGGAGGACCGATGGAGCTATCGTCCCTCTCTCCGAGAAAACTTTTTCGATTTCTCCTGGAAAAAATGAATGAAAACCTAGTCTGCACTACCTCTGATGCGCTTAAAAAATGATTTCTCTCTGTAATCGTCCCTCTCTTCCACAATCCTAGGTCCGCCACTGGAATAACTCTTGATAAAGCTAGAATAGCGATGAGCAACATTTATCTTCATAATGAATAAATAAGAAATGCTAAATGTGAAGAAATATAGTGAGACAAATGCCAGATTTTTACAGAATGTTCTAGAAAAAGCCAATACACTATGAAAATCGCTTGTAACGTTAAATGCGACAAACGCCGCTTTGCGGATTGCTAAACCACAAGACACAAAAGATTAAACATTCTCCATATATCAGAATATTCTCTCACTTTAACTGCACTATATTACCGACATAAGTCAATTCAACAAATTCTATCTAGCTATCATTTCCTCTCATATTTAAAATGTAATTAGATTCAGTAAAGCTTGTTTTACCCAAAGCATATATGAAACAGATATAGACATGAAATACTTTTAGTACTTTTGCATCTCATTCAACATAAGCATACCGTTTATTTCATTTGATAAATAGTATTGCAGCAGCTTCTAAAAAGCAGAGTATTGCCTTTTCCTTTAAACATCGTCTATTTAGTGAAATTTTCTTGATTGGTAATTTTGATAATCAGTCTTAGATTCTCATACCTCAACCTAGCTTATCTTTGTTCAAACTTTGTTTCCTCTAATTCGTTGAATTTTTTGGTGTTTCATTCCAAATGGCCAATTTTGGGAGCCGCCCATCTGATTCGTGGAAAGCCCGATATCAAAACCTCTGATTGGCTGGACTTTTGGGCTGAAACAATCTGATTGGTAGGAAGATCGATACCAGAAACCTCTGATTGGCTGGACTTTTGAGCTGAAAAAATCTGATTGGTGGTAAGACAGATGTCAAAAACCCTGATTGGCTGGTCTTCTGGGCTGAAAGAATCTGATGGGTAGAAAGGCCAATTTCCAAAATCCTAAATTGGTTGCCTGTTGATATATAACCAATTAAATTTTCTAATCTCTTGTTTTTTTGACCTTTGACCTTGCCAGCCACCCACAAATGCACACAATTTTTTTTTTATATGACTCCTTACATTCCAGGGAATTATTTTCTTACAAAAGCCTTTTTTAGTAAAAAAAATTATTTGAAAAAATTCAAAAACCAATGGTACTGTTCGATTCCCCGACCCCGAAAGCCTTTGGTCAAACTTTATAAAAATTCATTATTTTCTTAAAAAAAGTCTTTTTTAGCAAAAAAAATTACTTGAAAAAATCCAAAAACCAATGGCACCGTTCGATTCTCTGACCCCGAAGCCTTTGGTCAAACTTTATAAAAATTCATTGTTTTCTTAAAAAAAGTCTTTTTTTAGCAAAAAAAATTACTTGAAAAAATTCAAAACTAATGGTACGATTCGATCCCTTGACCTCGAAAACCTTTGGTCAAACTTTATAGAAAATCATTATTTTCTTTAAAAAAGCCTTTTTTTAGCAAAAAAAATTATTTGAAAAAATCCAAAAACTAATGGTACCGTTCGATTCCTCGGCCCCGAAAACCTTTGGTCAAACTTTACTGGAGGCACATGTGGAAAACGAATGCCCATTAATATTTTAGACGATGTTTTTTTGACCTCGATGTTTTTTTGACCTGGATGTTCTTTTGACCCCGCCACACTGCCACACACAAACTATTTTTTTTCATATGACCCTCCCTACAGTCGAGGGAATAAAAAAGATATAAAGATTATACAAAACATGTTCGATTTTTCTTCTACGTTTACCCCAACTTACTCTACATCTTTCATCTGGTCAACAAGTGCAAAAAAAATGAGAACGAAGAAAGCATTCGGTTTTATACAGGATAATAAAGTCATCGCGGACAAATTTGTGTTTCTTTCTGTTCTTATATTCTACACACGTGCGCTTAGAAATGGCGTATTAATATGTATATATATAGTTCGAGTTTCTTTCTTCATCGCTTGTCATAGAAAGAAAAAATAAACTTCGTTTACATTCTTTTTTTTCATTTTTCTTAACGTTTTATTGGCTTGTTGGACATAGAGAATGTTTTTGGCAGCTAGTGTTGCTCATAAAAGAAGAAATAAACCATTTAAAGTCGTCAATAGTGTTTCCTATCATTTTAATCATGGAAGGACGGAATAGAAATCGGTCTGTATGCAAAATTTGTGGTGTAGCTGCCTCTTATTCATATTATGGTGCAATAGCATGTGAATCATGTAAAGTATTTTTTAAACGAAATGCAGAAAATCAAAAGGTTAGTTAAAATGAAAACGAAGAATTTTCTTTGTATGAAATTGTTTAGAAAACACTTAAATGTCATTTTGATGATCAATGTGAAGTGAATAGATGTAATCGTCATGTATGTTCTGCATGCAGATTGGCAAAATGTTTTCAAGTTGGGGTGTGTACTGAGATGATTCGATCATCTTATCCAAAGAGAATGGAAAAAGTCAATACATTGCCAAAATCAGTTCAAATAAAAAGTTGGAAAGACAAATGTCCACAACAGGTTACAACTTTTTATATTATATTTTTTTTCTCATTCGAATTCAGTCACCATCGATAGAAAGTTACAAGAGAAACAACAGTCATCAAATAAAAGGAAAAGAAGAAAGATAACATATCTGTGTAGTGATTGAGATCCTCATTTTAGACATGACTGGGACTAATATTGTTTAGTGTTGATCTCGGTCAAAAAAAGCTTTTAGATTCGAGCTGTGATTTTAGACAAAAAAGAATTGTTTCAATTCTGGCTGAGCCGAAAATGGAGCTAAGACTGATTTGCACATGTCTAGCTCGGTTACATACAACATTACGTAATATACATCTTCATTTAATCATATTAAGAAAAACTGAAAATTATTAATAAAAAAAACAAGTCTTAGTGTTCAATGATTGAAATCAACAGTTATAAGCAAATTCGATTTCTATTTTTATATTTTTATTGTTATCAGAAAAGTTTTTATAAATGAAATTTTTTTTTATTAAAAAACAGGAAGAATTTTCAATTTCTAATTAAGATAAACTATTAATTCTATTTTTTTGCCATTTTCATATAGATATCAACATTAAATTTACTTGAACAAGATCGATCATTATTAAACAGTGATCAATGGACTCATCTTTCCAATTTGATTCATTGCTATGATGAACATAATGTTCTACCAGCTGCCAAGGATTTTCTCAAAGAATTGGATAGTTTACAGCCAAAATTACGTTTTAAAATTGATTCAAAAAGAATTCTCGACATTATTACAATTATTTGTCAAACAATAGAACCATTTATTCAATCAAATCATGATTTTGCTTCATTACCTCTTCATCATCGTTCAATCGTATTGCGTGGTTCTGTCGAAAATGTCGGTTGTCTTAGTACATGTTTTATAATGCGTCAATCTGGTCTTATTACAAATTCAGCTTTTTGTAATGGTCTCGAAATCACTTATGGCACTCTTCCATATAATCTCTCATTGAATCTCACTTCATTACTCGATCCAGATGTTAATATTGTTAAATTAACATTAGCACTGTTGGCTTTTTGCCCAAGTAATTGTACTCTCTTCAATGAAAACGCTTCACCCAGCTATTTGATCGATATTCAAACATTCTTACATATACAAAATATCTATGCTGAATTGATATGGAAATATCTATTGTATACATATACCTTTGAACAAGCTGTTCTACGTTTTAGTCATCTTGTCAAATGTCTTGTTGCTACATTTACTGTTAGAACTCATCTACAAACTGTTACAAATCATATTGATGTTGTTGAATCACTCGTTCAAAAGATCGAGCAACGACAAATGAACATTGAGGATAACTAAATGTTTTACTTTAACGTGTTTTTTTTTTGTTTGTTAATATGAATCAACGAAAAAGAAACATTAAATAAATCTTATACCCTTGTTCTCTAATAGCTTTACTCTCCTGTATCCTTCTAACCTTACACCTTATAGCCTTATCCTCTATTAGTCTCACTCCCTTATATCCTTACCCCTTATTCCTTAACCCCTACAGCCTTACCTCTTATAGGCCTAACCTTATTGCCTTATCCCCTTGAGGACCTATGGGTACTCCCATATAATAGCTCTTGAGGACCTACGAGTCACCATATAATAGCTCTTTTCCTCCCGTCAAAATATTTAAGAAACAAAAGCTAGTCGTGTTTCTTAAAACTTTATTTCAACAAGGTGGGTATGAAAAATCAGTGATATTCGAACTTCAAATAGAACATTTTGTTCAGCTTTGAATGCTGTTTCCAGTAGTGTATAAGACATTATGATAAGAGGGAGTTTGTAGGAGATAATTTCACTTTTTCCGTTTTGCTGATTATTCTCACTAAAACCAAGTTTTGGAGGTGAAGATCGACTCTGAAAAAAAATATTTTCTTATAAACTGATAGAACGTGAAATTCTCTATCGATTGATGTATTTCTTTTTTTTACTTTAACAAAAATCTCTTGGTCAGGATATGCGAAATACTGAAAGACACTTAAACATATTTTTGCATAGAAAAAAAAATCATTTTAATTATGAAAAATCTATATCGACAGGCAGAGTCTTGTTCTATAGTACATGATGTAGCTGGTCTCTCGTACTATCTATATCGCCATCTGAATCAGATCAGTACCTTTTAATGTAAAGGAAAAATTGATAAAAAAAATTGTCGAAAAACAATTTGAAAAAAACAAATTCGCTTAAACTTTTGTCGTAGACTGTATATCGTTTTTCACATTTTAATCCTACAAGGATTACGCTGATAACTTCCATTTATCGATGAAAACCATATTGTTTGCTACTACTCATAAATGTAATAACTGACTCAGGCTAGTGCCTGATTCATCTGCTTCCTCAACTGTGTGCTCCTTTTCCCACGTATTGCCACACTTATCGGCATGTATAGATTTGATAGAAAGAAAACATATCGAAAGTGTTATTCATACAACTTCATCATACATTATTCACATATACCTGAAAGATGATGTCACTGCAGATTATTTACGCAGTATTAGTGAAGGGATGCCATGAAGCTGCATTAATAACACTTCCTATATTTTTTCTGTGCCATTCCATCTATCTCCATCCATATTCATATATATACATGTATAAAAACACACAATTTTACTGTGTGGCACTGTCAACTATCTATCTAACATCTGAAGTTTTTCCTCCATGACTGCAATAACAAAATCAACGTTTGTTATCATCTGCTATTTGGTGACTATTTCGCTTTTCATTCAGATATATTTAATTTTCTATGCACTAGGATCATTTAGAGTATGTGTATTATAATTGTAGAATGTTCAATTGGACGTGGGTGTGGGTGAGAGTGTGGGATATGGATGAGGATCTTCTCATCAGTTACCCACACGTATCTGAGCTTCTCTGGCACAATTCTCGTGTCGCGAAAACTCATTTTTATCAATTGTCTTCTTTTATATTAATTGAAAATGAAAGAAAACAAGGGTCAAGAGAACCAGTTATTTAGTCATTTTGATCGGTGATTCTATGATAAGTTTTGCGTACGGTTTCTCTTATTATTGGAGCGACAGCAATCGCTTTTCCTGTCCAAATTTGAAATTGTTCTAAACCTTGCTCGATAAACATATCAATACCATAAATAATATTCCAGTTATACTGCTGGGCTTGCTTTATTAATGCTGTTTGATACGGTATATAGCTGGCGTCAAATAAAATTGAATCATGCCCCGATGAAGAGTTTTTCTCAAAAAATAGATAATCCAATGTGAAATTGATTGATGATGGTAAGCTATTGATGACAACACATATATTTTCTAGCTTGTTAACAGCGTCTCTTGTCACCGCCAATATCTTTTGATTATTGTACGTACGTGTCAAATTAGTTGCTTTTTCGGGATTGCGAGGATTGTACAAGTATATAAGCTGAACGTCTTCAACATGACTCAGTGCATACAAAGCAGCACGCGCAGTTCCACCGGCACCAATTATAACTGCTGAACCTTTAGTGGATATCTGTTCAGTAATTAATTTATTAATAGCTTCCTAGTCCGTGTTATCACCATAAAGTTTACCATTTTCAAGTTTGTTAATAGTATTTACTGCGCCGATTTTTTTCGCTGAATCGCTCACTGTATTGTTGGTATCAGACATCAATAACGCATAAATATCTTCTTTCAATGGAATAGTGACGCTACAATCTCCAAAATTTGATTATTTCATAACATTCTGAACGATTGAAACATCATTTATTTCGTATTTTTCATACTTGTATGGTAAATAAAAGTAATCAAAACCAGTCTGATGCATAAATGGAAACAAGGAGTGTTGTATAGGAGTTCCAAAAAGATAATATTGTTTTACTTGAATTATACCCGTTGCACATCAAGCCTCTTGGATTTGTTTCGCTGTTAATTGTCCTTTAGCAGCTGGATATTCTAACAACTCATGGGTGACTGGGGTCATAAATCGATTGAGTATACGCGTCAACTTTCCTTGATCACCCATTGCGACGAAAATAAGTTTGAGGCCCTTCGACTGCTTGAAAAATTCTTTTAGTTGAATAAAAATAGGTAGAACATCTTCGGATACTGATGTGCTGTTATCGATGTCTATAGCAATTTTAACTATATCAACTCGACCGTTACTAGTGCACTGATGAATAGCTCGACCAAACTCAAATATAGATAGTTTCATATGTAAACTAGCGATAATGAATGGATGTTTGTTTTCAACTGTATTCAGTCAATATTTTTTAATCTTATCACTCCAGTTAACTTCCATATCGATAAATTCACATCCAAACCGGATCCCATAATCTAAGAGTGTGAAAATTTCCACTTGATCAGGATCGAATTTGCCATAGTTTGTTTGACTACGTACTGTATAGATAATAGGTAAAGACGTATATTTTCTTATGTAAGCTATTTGCTGGTCAATAAAATCAGCGTCATAGGACTCTAACAAATCAATACGCATCTCGATTGCCTCGCATCCATGAATTACAGCTGCAAATTTATCTGTGGCAACATTTAACAGATTCTTGTATGTTAAACATGTGAAAAAACTATCATTAGAAACTGGTAACTGTGGTATTTTATTGATGATTCGTTTAATAAAGTATAGAAGGTTTACTTCATTTGTTTTCCAATCGCGATCGCTTTTTAATAGACAAAATTCATATTTTGAACCTTGACGATAAAGTGCCTTACGTTCTTGGAATTTTTTATCCAGATCCATGTATGGCCGAATATCAGGATCACTTGTGCAGTAGTCCTCTTTGATATCGTTTATATCACGATTAATATAAATAACAAACGGTTGTTGGTATAATTCCTCACGCAATTCTACAGATTTGATACAACCGCCACCACATGAAATTACAACATGATTGGTAAATGATGATGTTTCCTCGACAACTTGTTTGAACACTCTTCGTTCTAAGGAATGAAATATTTGCCATCCATTTTGGTTGATGTATTCTATGATTGAGCAGCCATGGATTTCCTTACTGATTTCATCATCAATGTCAATGAATACATAGTTTAATTTGTTAGCAAAACGTGTACCAAGAGTTGATTTTCTCGAACACGGCATACCGATTAAAAAGATTGTGGTATGAGAACGGTCTAAGTAAGAAAATGATTTAGTTCGCTGTTCATAAACTCAAAGACTATGACTATCTTGAGGGTGAGGTGGTCGATATAGAATTTCTCGAGATTGTTTCGAAGTTAGACGGTTGAAGTAGGCCTTGCGAAGATGTTTTCGGAAAATCCTTTGAGAAACGATTCATAGATTTAGATTTCAAAACTTTGAAAACCATTTATCAACTTCTAGAAAAAATGAATTTTTTTCGAATAAAAAGTCAACGTTTGGTCAGAATCTAAAGAAGATTTCTCGACTTTGGAGTTTGATTTTTGCAACTCATTAAGATCTTTCTTTAATAAATAACGATATTTTATGAAATTGATAAAAGGTTTTCAGTGAAAAGGTATGGAACCTTGCACTCTTTTTTCAAATAACTCAACAACCATTTTAGAAAACCTATCTCAAGCGAGTTCGTCAAAAATGACTATTTGAATATTGAAAAACATGATTTTCACCAGTGGTGAAAATCAAGTGGATAGTGGCTATTACTGATGAAAGCGCATTTTAGTCTCAATGGCTCGAGCATAGAATTTTGAAACTTGAAGAACTCTTGACTATTCCATCTGTTCTTTCTACGTGGTCATGCGTAGAAAAACAATTCAGCACAGACCAACAGTACTACAACACTACAATACGTATTAAGGCAGTTACCATCTGTCCTCTTCTTTCTAATGGCTTTTAGGTCTCAGAGACGACTAGGGCGATCGGATTGGAATCTTTACCACAAATAGAACGTCGAAAATAACGGGGCACTTGCGGCGTTTAGAATTTTTTGGTGAACTTCTACTTTTCCAGGAGCATCCATCTTGTCATAGACATTTGCATTGGATTTTGTCCTATTGAAGTGAAGTTTTTGGTGCAGATACGTACGACTGTATCTGAGACATAGTTTGGAGCTTTTAAAAAAACCTCAGTGTCTTTTTTTTTGAATAAACAAAATACATAAAGTTTCTTAAACAGAAACGAGATTCTATCTTTCACGGTTATATAAATCTGGTTTCAGTCCGATGGGAGAAAGTTAGAAGGAGTGGTCAACTGACATATGCGGATGCTTTGCCTGAAAATCTAGTTTCGAACGTATGTTTTTGATACAGATAAATATTGAAAGTTTATTTTAAACGATTGTAGAGGCAGTTTCTTATGACGAATGCAGTAATTCCAGCGATAAATATGTGCAGAACAGGCATGGTTTTGCTCACTGAGTTTTGTGTGACTCCATCTCACGATGTTTTTTTTTTGTAGCCTAAATAAACACTATCATATAGTTAACGAAACTCCTAATCAATCGAATACAGTAAATGCATTTAATCCACTTCTCATTATTTTAGAAACAGAAAAATTTCGAAAAATAGAGTTTTTCGTAAGAACGCACATCGAAAGGACACTATTCAATCTACCAGTAAAGTGCCAAATCAAAGGATCGTAGTTTAAAAAATATGTTCGGGCAAAAAGAAAAGAAATATGACTTACTTTTGGCGGGTGTGGGTGAGTATGTGTGGGGTGGGTGTCAGTGTGAAGGATAGAAGACCCACACCCACTTATCTATAATTGATTTTTCATAAAATATGAGTGTGGGTGTGGGTGTGTGTGTCAGTCTTCTCTTCAACTGCACCCACACCCACACCCTACTGTAAATTTTGGCCTATAGCACGGGATGTACAAAAGAATCCAATGAGCATATTTTGGTCTGAACTTTTTGTTCATAGATAGCTCTACTTATGATTAGAATGTTCTCATATTTTCAGTTCATAGGAATGTTCCCTTCACGAGATATTGAATTGCCAAAAACATGACATTCTCGAATCTTTCTTTGAATAAGAGTGATTTTTGGACGTTCAGTATCTCGTGAAGAGAATATTCCTATAAGCTGAATTTTTTCGAACATTCTAATTACAAGTAGGTCTATCTATGAGCAAGATGTTAGATTAAAATATCGTCATTCAATTCTATTATACATACAGTGCTATAGGCTAAAATTTCAGTAAAATGGCTTTTCAAGGTTTTTAATAGCTCATTGCGATCTATCTTATGCTAAGCGTTCAAACTCAAAGGCGATTTTCAATTTAAGAAGGTTTCTTCATAAATTTCATAGAGTATCAGAGTACAGTTTGATTGGTCCCGAGTCTGAAAATTTTGGATCCGACAGGCTCTACTCGTGAATGTAAACTTCTTGATCTCCAATTGTCATGCTGCATTAGTCGCCATAATCTTCATTCCGATTGTAATGCTTTTTGTTCTTAAAAATTAAAGCAAACTTATAAATCTATAATCCTTACTGTTTATATTTAAATAGAAAAAAAAAGTATTAACTCTAATAACTACATGATTATGAGAAGAGAAATCATTGAATGATTATATTTATTAATTCTATACTAGTAGAATGATAAAAATGACTAAAATTTGATTATAATAATATTTGAATAACTTTTTATCACAATTCTGGAGTAACACATGCATCGAAATTTAATTCATTTGGAATAGTCGTAAGCGATGGAAGAGTACTTTGTCGATTATATTCGTGATCTTGTTCATCAATTCGAACACGATTTTCATCTTTTTTAATAAGATTTGGATTTTGAGCATACAATTCAGCACCCCTATTAATATAATAATAAAACTATTTAGAAAACAACAACAACAACAACAACGAATACATACCAATACATTTGTTGTACTAAATATCGACATCGATTAAGTTGAGCTCGAACATTACGTGGTACACGTGAAATAAGACTTCGAACAAGAAAAATAATACTATATACAAAATGCTAAACAAATAAAAAAATAATCAATTATTAATATATTAACAAAATATTTAAAAGAATTTTACTTCGAAAATAATAACAAATGCTAATCGTGCAACCATTACATAATAAAACATATATGAACGTTCACAATTTCGTGTATGATCCTATATAAAAGAAAACAAAAAAACAAAAACATGAATTATTCATATTTAATTCTTACAAGTCGATAATCTTTATAATAACAAGTCGAAAAATCAATTTGTGAACGTATTTCATTAGCTAATGTTGAATTACAATCAAAATATGATAAATGATATGATTGACCAAATGGTATAAAAAATGTTGATTGTTTAGATAAATCAATTAAACGTGATTCAATAAATTGACATTCAAGTAATGTACGATTAATAATTAATGGAAAATCATTTGAATGAAATGGTGCCAATGTATGATTAAGAAAACCATTTAATGAATAATTTCCAATAGTCCAATAATAAACTTGTCTTGGTATATATTCTGATGTAATTGCAATTAAAAATGCATTTGATAAAACAGTTATTTTAGCCATTATTTTTAATATTGAATTCCATGTTCCAATACCCATTGCACGACGTGCAACAGGTCGACGAAATTCTTTAACTACTTTAAGTGCATCAATACGTATTTCAAATATATTATTTATGCATGCAAATAATGGTGCTAATGGAAATGATAAACAAAAAAATGTTATAAAACCAAATTGTAAAATAATTTCTAAATATTCATAAAATAATGTTGTTAATTCAAATGGTTGTAATAAGAAATCTTCTTCATATGAACGTTTTAAATTAATTGGTAAAATTGGTTCATCTAATTTTTTCATTTTAGCATTACGTTTATTTATTTGTCGTACTGTATGACGAAATGTAATACGTTTACGACACATATTCCATAATTTTGAAAAATAAAATTCCCATATATTTGATATTAATTGTTTACCAATCATTATAGTTATTAGTTGTATTGATAATTCCCATACACAACCACTTACATCACATTCTTCAAAACGAAATGCTATTGAATGTCGATCAAGATATGTTGGTTTATATATAATTAATGGTTTTATTAATGCTATATAAAATATACTTGCATAATAATTAACAAATTGAAATAAAAACATTTTTATTGTTAAACTTGCTTCATAAGTTTTATCAGTTCGATGTAATTCAACATTTGTTAACCATATAGCAAGAATTTCATAGAAATATTGTAAAATTAGAATTATAATTAAATTGATTAGTGCTAAACAAGAAAAACAATGTTGTTTTTTGACATATTTAGATGATGTTGTTGTAGTGAAAATTAGGGTTAACAAAAAACAAAATCAAAAAAGTCTATAAAAATTGAAATATGCTAAAAGTATCAACTCTTAGTAGCCTCAATATTTGTCTGAATGTTCTTTTTTTTTTTATTTTACTCATCATATAGTTAGGAAAAAAAAGATATAATGTATGTTTTTTGAAAAATATTGTTTGATTGTTGAGAAAAATCGTTTATTTGACGGAAATTAGTATTGTTGAATATACTATTTGATGTAGATTCTGAATATGATATTCGTTTCTTTCGAAATTGAACTTCTGATAGTCAAACTCATATTTATGGCTAGTAGAATCAAAACGAAAATTCGGATAAATATTGAGGCTAACGGAACTTGATACTTTTGGCATAGTTCAATTTTTATCGGTTTTTCTGATTTTTTCTAGACCTAAGTTTCACGACAAAAACAACGGCTTTTCAGGTAATTCGATGAGGTCTATCCAATCGTGACATAAAAACGTCAAAAAGTTTTTACTCAAACTTCCAATTGCGGGCGTCTTATAAGCATATCATGAAAGCTTTAAGTAAAATGACATTCAAATAATTTCTATTAATTATAAATTTTAAAAAAAGAAGTTTTTCTATAGGATATAAATATAAAAAGTTAATAGAATTCATCAAATAGAAAATATACATCCTAGTTTATCATGTCGTACTTCAACAAAAATATATGTCTATGAAGTTTTTATCAGTATCGATTGAAATAGAAAGAATGATCAAATTATTCATTTGTGAATAACTACTATCTTATAAATTGTTTTAGTAAAATCAAAGTATCTCAATAATTTTACTATATGTAAAACTTCATAGAGGAATAAAAATAAAACAAAAATTATAACACATAGATTAGAGTAAATCAAAGGTAGTATATAGATTTTCACCTATATATTTTCGAAGAAAAATAGTGAGTGTAAGTTCTAAGTAAAAGTTTTGCAGCTCATTCCTTCCCATGCTCTTCATAGCAACCAGAGTCAAAAGTCAATGAGTACGTTTCTTTAGCAATTAAATGACAAGCACAACATTCTACATCAAAGATCTCTAGCAAAGAAAAAGATACTAAACGATAGTAAAAATCTATACTTAAGGGTCTTTTAAATCATTCAAAAATTTTTCTTAAATTTTAAATGATCATAATATGTTTTTAAACTTTGATGCAGATAAATGGTTATATAGTAGTAGATGCGACTGATAATGGCTAACGATGAGAAGTCAATTTGACACAGTCGATCTACGACTGATATAAAAAGTAAGACTTAAAGAAGTTCTAATTTTCAACAATAATCAATACGCAATTTATTTGTCGAATGTAATAATTTTCGATTGATATTACCGATATCGTATCGAACTCTATACATGAACAGACTGATTTTTTCTTAACAATATCGAAATTTAAATTAGCAAATAAATCATGAATCCTTTTTTTTGTTTTCAATACCTCCAGTTATTGGAACAATAATTGGTTTCCATCGATAAATCGACATTTCTCTATCGATTGTATTAAATGCTGCTGAGACACTTAATCTAATCAAAAATTAATTATTTATGATCAAACTTAAACAACAACGACAATCTTATTATTACCGATAAATAACAATACCAGTAACAACAGCTAAAACGAGTAATACCATTAATACTACAATCGAAAATGATGATCTATATAAAAATGATTTATTTAATATATTAAATTAAAAGAAAAAAAAAACAAAATAAACATACGTATAATAAAGAAATCTTTTATAAGCTGGTACATATGGTTCAAGTTTGTCAGTTACTTTATTTATAATTGTTTTTTCAACACGTCGTTCAAAATCTGGTCGTAATGTTTCAGTTTCTTCAGCAATATCCGTCTAAGAAAAACACAAAAACAATTTATTCTTATTGAATACAATAAATGATTTGTTTGTTTTTTGTCTATTACCATATCCCATTCATATTGAAGTCGAAATTCATGTCGTTGCCAAAGGAAATTAATACTTACAGCAAATATACTTATCATTATAGCAAAAGCTACAGAAGCTGAATTGTCAAAAATATAAGACATCTAAAGAAAAAAACAATAATTGATTAGTTCTTGTTTTTCGACATACTTTTGCGTTGAAACAAGTTTCATTTAAAAACCAATATGATTGTCGATCCTAAAATTAAAATAATATAATTAAGATTATTAAAAAAAATATTTTTTCTGTTTTTTACAAGTTTTGGACACATTAAATAACTAGAAGTTGAATTACATATATCAAGTGTTGGTCTATCATATTTAACCGAAAGAAGACCCCATAAAAGAACAAATATTCCAAGAATTGATGGGATTATTAATAATGAATTATACCATCCAAGCCAAGCAAAATAAAATGCCAAACGTTCACCATAATAATCTCTTATAGCATGAATTGGTTGAATACGAAATATATTTTTTAATTTCGCCCAACGATGATATAATTTCTTAAGAAAAAAAAATATTTTTTCGATTTATCAAAAATATATCCAAGTAAAAAAAAAAGATGAAATTATACAAAAGAAAAATTTCAATCTCAGAAATAAAGTTCGGCAGAGGCTGAGAAACCTAAAATAATTCTTCATCCGAACATACTCTCGGAATTTTTTTTGAGGTTTTAAACTTGAATGGTTTCGTCAAAAAAAGTTCCAAGAGTGTATCTGGGTGAAGAACTCTTTTAAGTTTCGCAGCCCCTGCCAAACTGAAAAAGTTTTAGTATTATGACTTACGAGAGAAATCCTCCAATTAATTAATCGCTTTTGAGTCAAGATTATGTGCATTATGTAGATCGAAATGAGCTATGAATACTTTGAAAAAAGTTCTCGTCCTTAGCTTATTGCTGCAAACATAACTTTGCGTAGAGACAGATCTTAATCAAAATAGAGTTTTGTGAATGTTTCAAATCTTGTCGCCATTCCTATCCTAAGATACAACTATGATAATAGCGTGTCTTTTATATCATTCAGATAAACAGGCAGATTTGATGTTCTCCGTTCAGGATAGAAGTAAATTCAAAGTTTCGAATTTTTCACAATAAACTACTCTCATAAAAGTCTGTCTCTATGCAAAGCTTTAAGTCGAAATTCGAAAATTAATTTTTCTAGTGTTCCTGTATTCATTTAAAGTCTAGACTCAAAAGTGATTTATCAGTTTGAGAACTTCGCTCGTTAGTATAAGATTTTTGAAACTATGATTTTCATCTGATTTTACAAGATTAGAGGTACGATTTTGTAAAATTTTAGCGTCTGATTATTTGACTTAGGTATAAATTTACCATTCGATCATTCCATGTTTCCGGTTCACCAGCATCTTGTTCACGACTAAGTTGATCATGTAATGGATATGCTGCTTCATATACACCTTCTTTGAGTAATACTTCAATACCTATGACGACAAAATTTCATATACTTATCATCCGAATGCTCATCAAATAACATGCACCGTAAAAAAAAAGAAACTAAACATAAAACAATTAAATTAAATCAAATGAGATATATAAGCAAATATCAAACAAGTGATAAATACTAATGAAAAGAAGAAGCACGTGAAAAAT
Organism: Rotaria sordida; assembly: GCA_905250125.1. Lineage (NCBI taxonomy): Eukaryota > Metazoa > Rotifera > Eurotatoria > Philodinida > Philodinidae > Rotaria > Rotaria sordida. The sequence continues at coordinate 4,310 of CAJNOL010001245.1, read as the reverse complement.
CTATGAACATCAAATACTACTCGGTTGTTTTTTTATTTGTTACCTGTATCTTTCGTTCCTAAAAGTTTAATTAGATGATTTATTAATTTCACAAAAAAAAAAGCAAAAGAATATCGATGAAATAAAATCATACCTGATTGTCTTGTACTTGATGTAAAAACTTCTTCAATTTTTAATGTTTGATCTTCACTTGCAGTTGCTTGTAGCATTTTTCTATTCAAATTATGATTTGTTAATCTTGAATCTATTTCTGATAATTCATCTTTTGTTCCATTCATAGCTAAAAAGAAAAAGAAAAAGAAAAAAACAGTTCAACTTTTTTATTTTATTTCTATATTCATTAATGAAAAAAAAAATCAAATGAGATTAATCAAAGGTAAGTATGTTAAATCTTCATATTACATAATGCTTATGGTCATTAAAAAATAAAACAAGCTGGTTGCCTAGAAAAATTAGTCAAAATTTCGAATAGAATTTCATACTTTTGTTTTTTTTTTTTCTTTAGATTTCAAAAAAACAAAAACGAGTTACGAAGTACAATGATTAAACTTATCTGAAAGCATTGGTTCTGATGATCGATATGGACAACGAAGAAGAGTTTCATAAACAAGTCGACTTCGTTCAGATGGACGAAAGACTTTATCAACATCATCAAAATATTTCGAAAATCTATTTAATTCTATGTAGAATTTATATTTATATTATATTCTCTACAAACCTATAATGAAGACTTTTTTGATAACAAGCCGTAAAAAAAGATTTTCCTTTATGTGGTGTAGGAAATTCACATGGATTAAGACGAGTTGATTGACATGGTAAACCTTGATCAAATAAACTAGGTTTTAATGGTGATTTATTTTCACTAAATGGTAATTTAACTTTTAATTTTTCCGCCTATATAAATCAAATTATAAAAAAAAGAAAAATTAAATAAATAAAAATTCTCTTTTTTAATTTTATCTTACTAAAACAAGAAGTGCTTCAAATGGTGCATGAATTTTAACAAAATATCGTTCATCTTGTTCAATTTCATCTTCACGTTCAGTTATTGTTTGAGATTTTTTTCTCAAAAAAAATAAAATAAAATAAAATAATTTTTTTTTTATAGAAATTATAGTCCGTTTCAGAATTAAATGACTGTGGACATTTTTTGAATAATTTTAAAACCAAAAATATCGCGGATTTCAACATGATCTAGAATCGACATTGCTCTATCACTTTACAAATTCTATAAAAAATTTCAGTCGCTTTTCTTCTTGCATACATCAGGAATTTTGAAGAAAATGTTTTCTCAATTATGATACAATGGACATATAGCGTAACTTCTTGTCTATCAATCCATGCAAAATCGAGATCGATAATGATTATAATGCATCAATACTTTCAAAAAATTCTCTTAAATCTTTATTTTATTGATACTTTCATCAAAATAATTTTCTAAATTCAAATCGATCAATCGAAAATAATTTTAAGACATTTATGTCAATTCACTATAAAAGTCAATAATCATCAACAATCATCTATACTATAAATTCTTCCAAACATCGTCGTCATGATCATTTCGTTCTTCTTCAATTTCTTCGAGATATATATCGACCTTTTTAAATGCTATCTCCACAGTGTTTGACATGGCTGATGTAACTAGTGGCTTTCGTTGCACTTAAATCAAAAATTCATTCTTGTGCCAATTTACTTGTTTTAGTGAAAGTAAACTTCGAGTTTCTATCGCGTATATCTTTTTATATTGATTCAGACTAATTCTATAGAAGTCAAGGTTCAATATGTGTGGATCAAGACCACGAGAAAAGAATTTACTGAGATTCGAACGCAAGTTTATAGCAAAATATTCTATGGTTTTAAGCAAATTTTCTTATAAATCAAGTTAGATTATCTGTTCATTATATTATAATTGAGGAAGCATATTGTTTCCAAAGTGAATTAACATCATCTTCAAAACATATGATGTATTCAAATTTCAGTTGCCTTTATTTCCGCGGCACCCCATCGAGAAAGATGCGGTACGTGCATTTTTGCATGACAACCGCATCGAGGGACTGACTGTGTTCATTAGAAACTTGAAAATTGATACTTGAAGTTCAACTTTTGTTTAATTGAGTTCAAGTTTCAAGTTTGACATATATGATGTATTCAAGAAGGAGAAATACCCTGGAATTTTTCATTAACTTTATAAAACAATAGAGTAATGTCGACTATACATAGCACTAAAACCCGAATTATCTTCCACTTTTTGTGTTTTAAAACTATGCAAAAAAATGTCAACAGTCATTTAACTCTGAAATGAATATAAGAATTTAATAATTAACATACTTTCGATTCATTTTCATGTCTAATATTATCTATTGAATTATTTAATTGTATAGATTCTTCTTCATCAATCTTATCAATTTGTGTTCCATTTGTATTATTGTTATGTTCGTTTGAATCTTTTTTTAAATGTGAACTAATATTTTGTAAACGTGTTGATACTTATCGTGGTAATGTTGAAAAACTACGAGCCAATACATGATTAATTTCATCATTATTATTATTATCATTAATATCAGGTGATGCTTCAGCTTGACGTAAATTAAGGAGGTCATTTTCCTAATAGAAATTTTTTTAAAAAAGAAAAAAAAGAAAACTTTTTTTTTTTAATTTACTTCATCAGTTAATCGTTCTTCAACAACAATAAAACTTAATCTTCTAAGACGATCTTGAAAATATTGTCTATATTGATCATGTTGACATCTAAATTTATGACTTCGTCGAAAATGACTTGAATGATAACGTGTATATACAAGAATATAATCGATGGGAAGAAATTCACCATCATGATATATATATTTTGATCGATCAATTTGCATTATGCTTGCTTTACTATGATTATGATCCTAATTAACAAAGAAAAATAAAAAAGACAATAAGAATTAATAAAATCTTGGTCATGCGGAAAAGAAAACTTATTAATTTTAACAGTATATCGTGAAATTTTTTGAATAGGATCAATCGGAAATAAATGTATCATTTTTGACAAAGACTGTCATTCGATCAAATATTAATCAGATAGAAAGAAAACATCTATATATATATATACTTACAGAATTGATAACAACTTCATGATGATGATGATCATCGTTATTTGCATTCATTTTTCGTCGTTCACCTACGAAATTATATTGATCGAAGTTATTTTTATTCTAACAATTAGAAAATACTATAGTCTTATTTAGGGATGCGCCAATTCCAATTCCAATTCTTAGAATTGGTTGGAATTGGAATTGTAGGAATTGCAGGAATTGGAATTGGTTAGAATTGGCTGGAGTTACCTAAAATTCGTATGGAATTCCAGGAATTGGTATGGAGTTGGTCTGAAACTGGCTAGACTTCGCTTGAGCTGGCTATAATTCGTATGAAGTCCTAAGAATTGTTATGGAATTGACCTGAAATTGACTCGAGTTGAACCGTATTGCCTACAATTCGTATAGAATCCTTGGAACTGATATGGAATTGGTGTGAAACTGGCTCGGATTGGCTTGAGCTGGCTACAATTCTTATGGAATCCTAGGAATTTATATGGGATTGGTTTGAAACTGGCTAGACTTGGCTTCAGCTGGCTGTAATTCTTATGGGATCCTAAGAATTTATATGGAGTCAGTTTGAAACTGGCTGGACTTGGCTTGAGGTAGTTATAGTTCTTATGGAATCTTAGGAATTTATATAGAATTGGTTTGAAACTGGCTAGGCTTGGCTTCAGCTGGCTATAACTCTTATGGAATCCTAGAAATTTATATAGAATTGGTGTGAAACTGGCTAGGCTTGGCTTCAGCTGGGTATAATTCGTATGGAATCCTAGAAACTTATATGGAATTCGTTTGAAACTGGCTAGACTGGGCCTCAGCTGGCTATAAGGATGGAAGAGAAGGATGTGGGTGTGGATGTGAACGTTTGCTTGGGAAAGATACACAACCATATCCATACCCACACCCCAGACGTGTTTTAACTAGTTCGTGCTCTCTTAACACGTTTAAATGTGTTTTTTTTTGACGGTCTGGACTGTCTAGATATTGCGAGTTTATTAATTCAAGCATGTGAAGAATAAGTTCGCCAACGTAAAAATATTCAATCAATTATTTGGCAAACAGCAATAAATAATTATTCAGCACAAAAAAGACTTATAAAAGACCATATGTAATTTCAAAAAATTGTGTTCATTATGAATTAGTTTTATTTGAGAAAAATTAATTAGTACGAATTTCTTTTCCGAATGATAAAAATATTTGTTCAAGTGTTGTTTGTGAAATCGTGTATGT
>CAJNOL010001244.1:58377-72796 GCA_905250125.1 Rotaria sordida | reverse complement strand
CAAAAAATGGTGAACTCGTAAGTGATATAGGTATAGATATAAAGTATTACTGAATGAAATATTTATATTATTGCTCCTAAACCAATAATTCTGAATATTAGAAGATTTTAATGAGCTACATTCGGGATATTAGTAAGACATTTTATACTTAAATATTATGGGAATGTCATAAAACATCATTCGTGAATGAAGAGTAATCTTTCTTCAAGCAAACAGATCTTCATACAATGCTTTTCATCAAGGTTAATTGTAATTGTTTAGTTTCAATCTACAAATAGTTTATTTCAAAGACAATCACATAAATTTTAATGAGATTCAACAGTGACAACAAGATTTTCATGGCTCAAAGACCCATACAAAATTTTACGTTTGGGTTTGTTAAATGACTTTATCTAGATGGTATATATACATCTGTCTGTGTCAAAAAATGGTATGATTATGTGTACGAATTAATAACTTTAGTTTGAATATGTAAAGATCTGTGAAAACTAGTGTTTTATATATTGAAAACTATGAAAGTCACCTATAGTTATTCCATACAGGTAATCTATCTACGTATCAAAATATGTTTAATCTTTAAAGATATGCAATACTATTTTGATTATATAATATCATCTGAGCTTTTTTACAAGGTCGAACAACGTTAAAATGTTAATAATCATTTTACAATTTGTTATCTATAGTCTTAAATTCTAATATTGATTCAATAAAATATATTCAAATGAAGATTCTCATAAATTTTCTTAACATGTCACTTATACATTAATTGTAAAAAAAAGTGAACAAACATCACGAAATAAAATTTCAAAAACAATATTTATTCATCAATATCTGCTATAGCTTGGTTTATTTGAAGATTTGTTTCGTCAGAAAAATTCGTATCTATAGATAATCTTTCATAGGTGTTCATTAGACTAGGGTGTGTGGGTGTGAGTGTGAATTAAGGGATTTTCATCCCATATCCACACCCAATTCTGTTATTCCAATGGAAAATATATCGAACTAACTAACAATTTGATTTATCATTTGTTTTTGGTTGAACATTTTCCTTACTTTTATGTTTTCAGGAGAAGAAAGCAAAGAAATAGGGACATTCAAAGAGATTGTATCAATTTTTTTTGTCTCTTTGAATAATGTTTTCAGTTACGAAATACAAAAGTGATTCGTTCTCGAAATCAGATTTATTATTTTGCCATATGATAGACAAAGACAACGAATTTAGAATCGTTAACCGATGAATTAGTTTTGAAAATCTTCGAATATCTCATGTCGTTAGTCTTTCCCATGTATTTTAGTTGATATTGCAACAGCATGATTTGATACCACTAATGGTATATTTATTATTTAATTTTCTACATCAATTTCGAAAGACTTCTAGCAAATGCTTCGTATTAGCCGATAAGAGTTGTCTAAATGGTTATCGGTGTTAAATTGTCAAGATCGTTCATTGTAGAGACATTTTCTTAATAGTCGGCATGATGGCGTACAAACTTTTCTGCTGTTATTTTTCCCACGATGGCTAACTGTCCAACGGTACAAAATAGGACAAATTTCTGATGGGAATTGCCTTTTGCTATCGAGTAAAATGAAAATGTTATTTCCTGTTTAAAATGTAAAATATTGGACGAACAAAAAAATCATTATTGACTCAGACAAACTTATTGCGAAAGCGAAAATTTGATAGTGATTGTTTTTTTTTGATAATTGATGTGCTTTTTCCTGAAACATGTTTCAATCAAGCGAAATGAAAATAAGCTACTTCTTTCGAAATTTCTTACTTAAATCTTGTGATGGGCTGTAACCAAAATAAGAAGTATTCCCTTTGGATATTTGAAATGATTCGATCATATTTCACATTTTAATCTCGCACGATATTGTGCTTGAAAAATTTTTTTTGTCCGATTCGTGCCATTTCCACATAAAATGGCAATAGATTTAAGAAAAGCTCATGACAATTCAATTTTATTTATCTTTTCATTTTTTAGTTGGAAAAGTAAAAAGTTTACAAAAATGCTTATTTCCATCTCTTATTCTGCCGGAAAACGTTAGTTGTGCAGCAGAATATTACGATAATTGAGTACTAGAAAAGGGCTCATGTGATTCTCACATAGTGCTAATATATGATTAAATACACTTTTATCTTCTGTTCTCAAGTGTGAAACTCTCTAGTTTCTATCAAAACTGATTCGAAAAATATTCATTCTTTTTCTGAGTTGAAACGAAAAATAATTTCGCTTTCCAAAAGCTAATTTTTTGGATAAAGACGATTGAAATCAAAACATCTTATGTAGAAAAAATGTTGATTTTTGTATAGATATTGATATAAGATTGAGTTTTTTTCAAGACTTATTTGACATGATAAAATTTACAGGTAGTCAAAGCATTGGAGCTGGTGTATATTTTTTATATGCAAAATGCGCAAGACTGAAAACATTTTGACGTATCGGATATTTCAACATATAAACAAAAATGTTTCATCAATATGATTTATCGCAAACAATATGTTAGTGACGAATACCATTTGAACGAATTTCGATTGTCGGATAACTAAAATCAAAATATTCAATAACAAGCAAAGGATAAAAAAGCAAAAACAATGAGAAAATATATATTAATGGTATATTTGAGAACGAATTAGAGTCCCACTGAAGCAGAATAAATATAAAATAAAAATAAATTTCCAGCGTACAAAAATGTCTTCGAAGACAATTTTTATATGATTGTGTTTGTATTTTTCTTTTTATTGATAAGGAGATTATTACTATAAAATTTAAAACGCTATTCAGAAACTCAAGTGGTCTGAACTGGTTTTTCACTCAATGAAATTAAAAATTATCATCTCGATAAAGATTGATTAGTTTTTCGTACTCAATTATAACTTATTATTCTCAAAGATATCATTGAACTGTCGCATAAAACATGAAACCATCTCATTTCACTCTCACATATGATGAAATATCTTTAGAGCAAAAACTTTGAGATGAGAAACGTGTCAGTGACGATGAACGAGAATAGAATTGAAATTGTGCAATTGATAGATAGTTCAATTGATCAATTAATAAAACTACATAATCGCGAGAAATTAGTCTCATATATAAATATTCGAGACGAGGAAAAACACTACATAGTCGATTTAGGTCCAATCGATAGTGGGTTTCAATTTCAGATTCTTTCAAAATTGTTTCGTACGTGTAAAGTTCGTATAGCTTCGAAGGCGATATCATGTGATAAGCCAGCTAATATAGAGAGATCTTGACGCGAAAGTGAACGTAAATGAGGCATATGTTCAATGAGATCGAAAAATAAAGTCGATATAAGATTGGTGTCGGTTTCTTCTATACTGAATACGAGTGATGTGACATTGATAAAACGTTAAATAATTGGATTAAATAATGACAAATCAACTTGATGGATATATTTATCTCATTAAAACAGAAATTGGATGATGTGCATATTGGTGGTCAATAAATATTCGGACATACGAAAATGTTTGATGTAAAACGAGGTATCGTAAAGATATTTCGCGAATATGGACCATCATAGGCAACAAATCAGCGTTTTTGTTCAAGTCAAAATAGTGAGCAAAATGAATCAAGAATATTTTCTTTGGAAAAATCTGGTAACGAACATTGAAGATGCAATCAAAAGTTGAATATAGTCAAATGTGAAACAAGTAATTCCCATTTTTGGCCATTAATAAGATCCAGCTAACCTTGTGCAATAAGTTCGAAACAATATAGATTACGTATTTTAGATAAAAATTATTCTACATGGATCATGATCTTTTTTTTTGCCTTGATTTTAAAAAACAAAGAACATATATATATACAATTTTCAAATAATTATACGCACCATGAATGATTAGGATGAGCCATCTTAGATGGGGCAATAATGATATATTATACGCTCACTTTGGATAATTATCATATGAAAGTTTGACATCAAGTGAATGAAGATTACGAATTTGATTCAATATAAATGATAAGCCCCAGCAAAAGAAACTTTGAAGAGTTAAATGACGTAGATGAGGCAATGAAGCCAAAACGAAATTATGAGCATGAAGTATTGCTAGTCGATTCAGTCAAGGAATCAGGTTATATATAGCAGTGTAGGTCTGTATTTATTATCACTAATCGTAGTCATATCGAATGATTGAAAATGAATGAATTGTTCGAGTTTAAAATGAGAAAAGACAAGGTTTGATTGATTTGATGTATCATTGTCATGGGACAATATAATCGAAATAACTTGATGTGGTCATATATGTTAGCAAAGAAGATCAAATTTCGATTTAAGAACAGAACGAAAGTTGAGTAAATAGCGACAATAGCCAGCTAATACAGAATCCAGGTAATCACTTAGACTAGAAAATGAATAGTAGATATCATGCACTCAAAGATAATCAAACATATCGTGAAGTAATTCAATAGGCAACCGATCTATTCGACTCAAAGACATTGTATAATAAAAAATATCATGTGAGATAACTGATTTCTTATTGCTCGTTCATGATGTAATAATATAACACACTGCTTTTTTTCTTGTTTCATTCTTTAGTCGATACTACTTGCAAACATTCTTCTTTCAGATATGAAACATATGTCGAGATGCAAATGAGATTGACAAATCAAAAGCTTCGAATAAAATGAGCAAACATGTCTTTCGATGGTCATGTATCTCTTCGGCATCTTTAGTCTTTACGTACTTTAATCATTGCCATTTTTTTTTCTTTATTTATAACATTTAATACGAGTCACTGCTTTTCATTTTTAAGCCGCTTGTTTTTCTTTTTAATTCAACTTTATAACACTAGAGAAATTTTTTTCGATGAAATTGAAATATAGAAAAATTCAGATTATAAAATCAACTTTTCTTCTCTGGGGAAAATAAATAAGCAAAGAAGAAAAGCCTACTTCGAACGTTATCTTGTTTGAGTTACCTTGCGATTGAACAATGAATAAGAAAATGATTAACGTTATTTTTTTTATATACAAGGTATCTCGTAAGTCATCGGGCAAGAAAAGATTTGAATATCTCTTCGTATTTCGGCGCAATAGACTAATTATTTCACTAAAGATGAACCATGGTTCATAGCTCATATTCATAGTAAAAACGTTAGAAAATAGGTTTTTGCAGTGTCATTTCTACCTTCTGACTTTCATAAGCTATAAAAATACAATATGTTTATCTCCAGGAACAAAAATGAAAAACATAGCTATTTTTTTGATGACTTTTTCATACTATTGTAAGGAGCATATGATGTGGAGAAATATCTTCATATGATTATTTTCTCATTACTATGTTGTTTTGAGTGTTATCTATTCGTATGCAAAGGTCTTCTGAACACTAACTATGATATTATACATACGTTGCTTCAGTAATATTTTTCTATTCATACGAATGATGATTCACCTACTCTCATGTATTATCCGATCCAAAATAAAAGGCAGTTTGCCATGTTTCAAATAACTTTTAATAGGAACAAGATAGAGAGCTGCAGTTTTCTCCATTTGAAAGAGCAATACTTAGGCCATCGATCTTTATAAAATTCATTAGGACGAAAGATGTTTGTTCATAGAGAATTATCGATTAAGTTTTTTTCTAGGTGTAATTTTCCTCAAGTTTCACAATAATCTGAACTCAAATGATGCGAAAATGTAGCTTAAGGACACTTTTTTCACTATAAAATATGTAAATGCTCTTGAAAATCCACTTCGTAAAAGAGATCGCGGGTTGATCGAAAATGTGATGATTTTATAGTGAAAAAAGTGTGATAGGCAATCTTGTTCGAAAAGCATCTTTCGTCTTCATAAGTTTTATACAGATCGATGGTCCATATGCAGTGATTGTTTGAAAAATAAAAAAGAAGTTCATTTTCGATTAGATAGATGGATTCATTCGTTAAGAGGAAACCAATTTAATTGAATCATAACACAAATTAATGATTAGTTGGGAAAGAAGATAGGATATGGAGCTAGCAAGTCACGAATGGGGCCGACGAATGACTCGCCGTTTGTTTCTAAGATTGATATGAGCCTTTCTTTCGTGAAGCTTTCTAGAGATTGGACAACAGTTTTCAGAAGAGCTCGATCAAGTAGATAGAATCTGAGATCGGTGAGTTACAACTGGCGCCCTCGAGAGACGCTGATGAGCGACTCGCCATTTATTTACGAGGTAGCACGTCTTTGCTTGCGTAAAACTTTAAATGAAATATAGAGTATTTTTCAAAAGAGCTGAGGCAATTGTTGTGGTGAAGACAACTAATTCAAAATCGTACCAATTTCTCATAAAAGCCAAAGAAATGTAATCTATGATGAGAATATCCCGCGCATACTACATATTCCAAACTCGACATTATCAGTGTTGATTTTTCAAAATTGCAAAAGTTGAAAGATTTGTTCGTATGGTGTTGGCTATAGCATCACACAGACTGACGATTTATCTGATAATATTTGTCAAAGTGAATAGAATGAATTCAGTCGAGGGTGAAGCGAGTCGTAGCGACGAGCGTTACTTGTTAGTATACATCTAGGCTTTCAGAAAAAGATTAGCGAATTCATAGATCAGCAGTATGTATTTTTTTTAGTCGAAACATAGCAAAAGAAAACATACATATATACTCAAAGGAAACTGATGTATGCAGGAAACACAAAAAAAAGCACTATTATCTATCTGTTCTCATTTCTTAACACAAGTACTTGACCCACGTGACTAATATTTACAGTTACGGAAGCTGGTAGATAGAATGGTTCACCATCCATGTGTGCCGTCATAGGACGATAGAGCTCGATCCGCAAATGATTACATTGGGCAATTCGATTACCATGAAAGCCGATATGAATCGCAGCCATATGTCTGGTACTCAAGCCAACGACTTCTAGTTTTTGATCGCCAAAATCTTGTGGTTCAAAACGACCGCTTTTGATTGTTGTTGTCGATGGAGTCGTATGTTGATTCGTATCACAACCGTTCAAAGTGATCGATTCATTGATTGCATGTGCATTGGCTGGTAAATCGTGTACATCGACTGAACTCGTCGAAATGTGACTGAGAGAATCCTTGTCTTTCTCAATAATCAGCGAATGGCTACAATTGCTAGTAGTTGAGCTCATTGATGAAGGTTTTCCCCACGGATTTGTACCAGACACGTAAGCTGGAATGTTGAGAATCAGTAGCGTGTGATAATGATGTAGTGCATCAGTCAGATTTTCACCATCACATATCAAACGAATATACGTATCGAGACTCCACATTTTTGATCGAACGAAGTCATTCAAATATTTACGGCTTTCATTCAAATACATTAGTTTATTTTTCCACGCTGACGAAAATTTGGCCGGATCATATGTGCGTCGATCGTGAAATTCAATAGCAATTGCTGCATCTAAGCCGAAACTCATATAATTGACAAAATGTGTATTTGGCAATGAGCGATGATTCTGATAGGTGGCGCGATTGCTTTCACGAATAAATTTCGGTTCCCTGAGTAACGGTTGAAATATTCCACTGATTTGAAATCTATTGTCACGATGTTGTCGTCTCATTGAAGTCAAATTTGGCAAATCGATGTGTTCAATATGGACTTGCCAACGATCGAGTGGAACCACTTGAGCTTGAGGAATTTTTAAGAGCGTAGGAAGAAGCTGCTTCGAATTGTAATGTCCGCCCCAGGCTAAAACGCGTGAAAGATCATTGCAAGTTCCTAATGGACAGATAGCAACTGGTGGATTATTATTCGACGAATAAACTTCAGCTATACGAGAAAGAAACCAACTAACGCTTCCATCACCACCACAAACACAAATACGAGTATTCGGTAGCGAAATATAGATATCTAGAGCATTGACGATGGTGGCATCGCTTTCTAAAAGAAATACTTGACGTGGATTGAGTTTTTGCAAGAGTTTTCGATAGATTTCCTCTCCATTTTGACCACCTGAACGCTTGTTTATGAAGACTAGAGTAGGTGTATAAGGAAAACTGTTCAATGTAGAACAACTATCGGTAGAATGCGAAGGAAATCCGGCTCGGAAACCAGATGACGACTGATTGGATCGATGTAACCATTGTGGTCGGACAATAATATTTCTATCGAAGAAAGTTAACATATCAATCTCAACTAATAGTAAATTTTGAAAAAAAGAAACAATCGAAACATATCAGGCAATTGCCAGATAAACTCTGGAAGTGAAATGGAATTTTTTCCTATGCAACTCGCAATGCGCATATTTATCAGAACATTTCAAGATTTTTTCCTCCTTTTAACAGCTCAAGCTTTAAAGCAAATCATCAATGAACAGCGCTAGAAATCTATCAAGAGAATGATAATGAAACTGGCAAGAAGTACCATAGAGTATTCGAGTGAGCCACAAGATCATCCAACATTTCCTTTTTATTCATCTGAATAATGAATATCGAAAACTTACCTTAATAGTCCATAGTCACATTTGATTTTGTCTTCTTCAGCATTGAGATGTTCCCAGCACTGTTGATGATAACTTCGAAAGCACCATAAACAAAGGAGACCAGTAGATGTGTGAGACATTTTCGGACTACAACTTTTGGATAAAGTACTGGTGATTGTTGTATCCTGACATGTAATATGTAATGCGGGTCTCGTCGATGTTTGACCGAGTCTAGCGACAAATAAGCCCTTAGGTATTGATTTTCGGTTACAATACACACATGGCTCAGTTAGAGTGGGTATATGAGTCCAAAAATGTTTATCAAAATTTGATGGATTATCTTCGCCGTTGACATATAATTTTTCCGATATCGGATTATCGATAAACGATGGACGGCAGGATGAAAGAACATTATCTTCAGTCGCATGTGAATCATTTAAATGATGCGCATGCACAGTCAGTCCACATGATCCACATTGCAGAAATGGCATTAGAACTGTTGGTTTACGATTTGAACAAGTGGCATAGGCACAACGTTGAGCAGTTGATGGATAGTTGAATGTGTAAGGAAACCAACAGTGAGATGTAGGACGAGCGCGATCACTCCAATCGACACCATATGAAACGCTATTACAGTTACCAGATTCGGATGACATTGACAAGGATGCCGGTGATGTTGTCGGAATTCGTTGAGAGATTCTGAAGAAATAAAACTTCAATAAGTTCATTATTATCTTTCAGCAATTCGTACGATAAATACCTGTTCTGATTTAAGACGACGGATGGCGAATGTTCGATAAGCTGATCATCTAGCATTGATGAGCATCGATCACGATGAGTAGATCCCGAAGTTCTTATCGTATCATCAGTGGATGAGGAAAACGAAGGAAACTGTCCATCATCATGATCATTTGTATGATTAATCAAGAATCGATCATGCTTCAAGGTCAATAATGATGACTGCGACGGATCAGCTAGAGTCATTGGCGTCGAAATTGGCTGTTCTGATTTTAAATTGTCGACTAAACTCGGACTATCATTTGTATTCAGTTGATGTACATCACGCTTGAATCGATGATGAGTGGATTCTTGATAGTGTTGATGTATATCAGACGATGAATTTACCTTCATCAATGCATCATAATCGCGCGATCGACTAATATTATCGAAACTTAGATGAGTTACCGAGTCGTCATTACTAGGTAAAGTCAACATTGTCGATGCAAGTGATGGCAGTGTCATCTTAGTAGGAGATGTACTTTTGTGGATGTTTTGCAGAAGTTGACCAATTTTCGAGAAAGACGATTTATCCATGGGATTCGGTAGAAAAGCAAAAATTGAACCAACAATGTCGAGACTTAATATGCAAGAAAAAAATGACTGCGAATAACTTGACTATTTGTCGGAAACATATCAATATGGACAGAATCGAATAACGCTCTTTGAGTAACCACATTATTACCTTTAAGGTAGGATTTCTACTGTTCACTTGGAATGTATGCTCTGTTTCTAAGTGTTTATGTCATCACCAACAAGCATTTTGTAGATTTGAGACGTTTTGCAGCGATAACCAAGGAAGAATAGATCAGTGTGAAGCTAGTACTACGCACTAAGTGAAAGCCGAAGTATTTTTAGAATGACAATATGACAGTACTATTGTTCATGTCACTAAAAATCTTCACTCTCACCTTCAAAAGTCAAGCTTCCAATTTAGTCGTCTCATGAAACACACTACCTTCTATCTTACTGAAATGTAAAATGTTACAGTTTGAAACCGTGTTCCTGATCAATTCGAGCTAATTTACTGAATCAAGCTCCTTTGAAATCACTAAAAATGGCTGAGTTTTGGTTATTGTTCTATTTCAATTATTTCTTTACTAGTTACCTACTTCTGAGTTTTACCCAATGGAAAGTTTCCGAGCAGTAATTTTAGTTTTTTCAAATGAAACGTAGATGTTAATCAGTTCAGTAGATTTTCTCTAGTGATATGACGAAGAGTATCCACCAATTTGATAAAGAGCTAGATTTTGTTTCAGAAAAAAAAACAACTTTCAATCCGGTACTATTCGATAAGTGCTCAAAACAAGTATGTCCAAATTTGCTACACAAATTTGTTGTTCAGTTTTTGGCTTATAGAAAATCGTTCCAGAAGATTCAAGAAATATTGTTTAATTCCAGAATTTGATGCTCTTTCTAAATATGAGCTCGGATATTATTTGTCAAATTTTGATCGAGAGTAGTGAGGAAACCTTTTGTAAAGCTTGACAAAACAATCGGTGTCCCATGAATAATGGCACTGTTTGTATTGCTTGTTTTTCTTTATTTGTTTGATGATTAAGATTTCAATTTTTCTAAGCGATCATCTATCTAACTGTGTACAAAATTTTATGAAAAAAATTGCGGAAAAATACAACTGCAAAATCTTATGCGGCTAACACTAGTGTGTGCCTGGTGAAAATCGGTACAAACGCCCTCTACTCCAAAATTAATTATTGTACTCGTCTGATCAAGAAGAATCCAAGTGATTCGGATACATCATGTTAGTATGTTTTCGATTGTACTCTTTTTCTAGGTACTCAAAACAACATCGTTTGTAGTATATCATGACGAACTAATATCCAATTTCCTTGGGAACTTGATTCGGTAGATCGAAAATTTCAATCTTGCACTTTCTAAGATAGAAATGTTAAGTTTTACCTGTTTAGTATTTTCTGGATAATAAAATAAGCGTTTTTTCTCGTAATTGGCAAAAGACTGGATCATAAAATTTCATACTTTGATCGAATTACAGCGTCGCTGCGATCAAATTCAAAGATGAATTCAAAAAGAATAAAAAAGTAGACGAGAATGAAAAGCAAGCTTCCTACTGAATTAAGCCCTAGAAATTTTCAACTCCCATTGGTCTTGGAGAATTTTCATGGATCACAAAAAAGCTTATTTAGTTTGTACGAATTCAATCAAATCGCGGTGTAGAATCCACAAAATAAATAGTTAGTTTGAAAATAGACCTCTTCGGAGTAGCTTACAGTTAGGGACAGCCTAAGATTTCAAGATTATTTTTTACAAGAACTCTTTCCATATGACTTTCTGAAAATTGAATGGAGTATCATTGGGAAAAAAATCAAATCTCAACCGTCAAAATAAGTGTAGGAGAGCGAAAAACACAAAAAACTTCGTTATTTATGGAACACCTGTTAGTTTGGACGGGAAATTTTTCGATACATGTTCGTTTTTCATTATTTAAATCCGAAACCTTTAATTGAAAATATTTGTTCCAAGCCTAGGTTGCAGAGAAAAGCTGCTTTAAAAAATGCACTAATTCAGCTAATTTTTGCCTTCTAATGATGCACTAAGACTTGTTTTCTTCATGCTACAACTTTTGGAAAATCAACTTGTTGATTAAACTACACTTTATGCAGAAAGTAGTGCCTTAGAAAAGGCTTATAATCTCATTTGACATTACATTCTGTACAGGATTGCTCACTCTACAAGATTACTAAATACAACGATTTATTGTGTCGTTAAAAGAAACTTATGGTTTTTTTTCCACTCAAGCCACTTTTACAATTCATTTAAAGATTCTCTTACGACTCTCATGCAAAAACAGATACGAAATTTCAGCACTCACATTGGAAAATAGCACAATATTCTAGCCCTAAGCAATAGTTTTCATCGATCACGAATACTTTCAAGTAGGTCAAAAATATACAAAATGTTGTCTACAAATTTCAGCCCAACCATTCGACTCAAACGATTCTTTGATACCTTCCGATATTTTCCCTTATTGCTTTCGAACAAAGTTTGTCAGATGCTTTCTGCGGATATATTTGAAAACAAAACAAAAATTTGGTACTAATATATAGCTGCTGATTCTTCTAGAATACTTTCACATGAGCGGAAAAAAAACAAACACTTTGTTTCAAACCTTTCGGTCCATTGGTCATGACAATTGATTAAGCTCACTTCTCTCCACAAAACTGTATGTTTGACTTTTCTCTCAGATTTAAGGATGAATTAAAAACATCGAAATACTACTCTTATGATATGAAACCTACATCGTGGTTTTATTAGTATTTCGACGAAATATATATATAGGACAATTACAGACTCGAAGTGATGGATATAGGGATGAAATACAAACGATTCCACTTCCTTCGAAGACAGTTTTTGTTCTTCCCAGTGAAAAGCTTCGCAAAGGCCTAATGAATCATCAAACTACTCTTTGTTCTAGAGGACGACATCTTTGTTTAAAATTTCTGCACCTACCTGTAAAATTTTCTCTACTTACCCTGCGGATTTCAAGAAAACAATAGGTCCAATGTTCGCTATGAAAATGTAGTAGCATTAACTGTGAATTAATTTTATTCATGTTTATATCTAGCCATTAATTCACCAATCGAAATATAAATTCTGCCTCTCCAATATTGACGGAACAAATCAATTCAACACATGTATGCAGGTTAAAGAGACGTGTCACATTCTATTCACTTCATCATCCATAGAGGGCTTCCAAGGAAACGACGCAACTGATGAAGCTGCAGAGGTAATCTCTTTTGTTTCAGATATATCTTTTATAACTCACAAGAGACAGACTATTGTAGAAGAACCAGTGAATATTCAGGAAGCAAGTTCTAGCAAAGATAAACTGCAAGTGTTGTTTTAATACCTAGTCTTTCAAATCATCTGAATATTATAGACTTGTTTTTCTGTATACGGATTCGGTTGAATTACATTCAATTTCGATTGCATCCGGCGCATTGATATATACATTGTGCAGCATATATATGCTGCTCTGCGACGGTTTTGATATTGTCACTATCGTACTCAATATTCTTGTGTGTTGCCTGAAATCAGTTCTGTAGATGATCAAATGCCTGCTCCATTGCACTACGATAGTGACTGAATCGATAGTTGAATTGTTCTAGGTCGAGAGAAATATTGGTGCGCTTCTCGTACGGCTTTATTAACAATTACAAGCTCTTGAATATTGGCTTCATTAATTAGGACGTGATTTTGAGAAAAAAAATTTATCTTGCATAGTATCAAATAGGCTTGGCCAATTCTAAACAAATGCGCGTTCGGTAAGCTAGTATCATATTCGAGTATTTCATGTCCAAATTATCTCAGTGACCAAGAGAGCATTACTATGACTGTTGTATTGATGTGAGTTTCGATAGGAAAAAGATTCGCACGCAAGCACACTCACAGTCGCAGCTACATCCGCAGCAAACAAAATTTCAGTAGAAGAACTTGTAATTGAATCTGTATCGAATCCATTCTATTTGAGGAAACTTCACTCATCACTATCAAAGAAAACAAATCAAAAGTGTAGTTGGTCCATGAATGATTTCCTGTTCAATTGTAGAAATCGAATAATGAACGATCGTTTGAGAAAATACTGTCAGTGGAACGTCTTCGATAAATTGATCGTTTTTTATTTCGAAATGTACGAAGATAGGGAATACATCTGTTTGAATGAATCGATGTATAAGATTTCTATTTGATTGTATTCATCAACGACCAACATTCTCTTAAAAAGAGTCTAATCACATCAAATCGTTTGTCATCAATTGGAATTCAAAGTTTCATTTTGACTAAGTTTGAGTGATGATGCTCAACTTGATTTGACAAACATCGTCAGAAGGTCACATTGAACCATCTCAAAAAGAATCAAACTAGAATTTTCCAATGATACATCATTTGAAGACTATAGTAATACACTATGAAAGATAGGTACTATATCATACGCCAAGAAAAACATCATTGATCATTACTTGAAATGAAAAGTCATCGCAATATTGAAATTCTCTTGGCAACTATTTCATCCATTTCATTGATACTTTCAAAGGACAAGTGGCGGTAAGACCACTTTTCGATCCTCGTAGTTTTTGATAAAAACCACTTGTAAATAGTAAGTCAACTATGGAGAACACATTTTAGGACTTAGTTTTGAAAAAGACGGCCAACCGGATTTTCGAACCCTGGACCCATCCCCCTCAGGTATTGGTCGGCAA